>OMNO01021620.1:0-10112 GCA_900303215.1 Trachyrincus scabrus | reverse complement strand
CTGGTCACACGGAGATTGCTGATATCACTCCTAAATCGTGAGAAAATGTGCTCAGCATACTGTAGGCTTCTGGTCGTTTGCGGCTCTTTTATGCTCAACATAACAGAGCTGAGCGCGTAAATCAAAGGGTCCGCGAGGTGCTCCCCAGCACACCGCTCGCACTCCTTAAAATTATAATAGCCAAGCGCTTGACGGGTGACATTTAAGTATGAACATCGCTGCCGCTCTCCCTTTCTTTTCAGGTGATCTCTTTCCCTCGCAATGCTGTTTCGACAGCTACTTCCACAAGCCATAGGTGTTTATTACTGTTAACCTGCCCATCATTCAAGTTAATTTCAAGGGTATATATTGAGCGCATCAAATTTCGATTGAATACAATGTGACATTGTCTATCTTAGAATGTATTGTCGCCGTGGCCATTGATTTCTGGACAGAGTTGTTCCAAATGTCTTCATTGTGTGAAATAGAGTAATATGTTATGTTGGTCAAATTATTAATCGTTGTTTCAATGTGGTGTAAAGATATTATTTGAATACCTCTTATATAAGTAGCAGTAGGCGTTTCCTTGACCTTGATCACAAATCGAAGTACACGGTTTTTCTATTACTGGATCACTATGATTCATATAACTCCCCTAGTCCCTTTGCAATAATTTTCAAAATGTTATAATATTGTTGGTCCATCTGCCATTGATTGAAATGCAATTTTCAACTATACCCAAGCTATTGCTTTTGCGATATGTAGACCTAAGTGTATTGATAAAGTCTTTGCTGTACGGTGATACACTGGTAGTACTAATGAGATATATGGGCAACTTCCAACAGAATTATTGATTGGATCAATTCCCAGTTGAACAGAAACATAGAAATACTATGTACTTACTTGTATTACTTGTATATACTTGTATTATATGCAATGCACTTGTGTAAAACACTTGAGTTTGTATGACTCTGTACGACAAGGCTAGGAAGTAAGGCTAACACATTTGCACTAATACAAATATCCACAAATAAAGTTTAATTAGGGAATTCACAGAAACGTTGAAGGGATTGCTTTTAGTTGTAGTTCTTCTATGTCTAATTTGCCTGTATACAAATATACTATATAGTTTTACTGTACTATTTATCAATATTCTATAATTTACTGTCTAATCCTGAGCCTAATTTAATTGTCTCACCACTTTTTAATGTCATTCATACACCATACTAGGTTTTGCTAGCAGTTGAATGCGTTTGACTCCTTTTGGCCATTATAGAAACCAGACCCACTGAAAGTGGCAGTTAAAAGTGGAACATGGCAACCACTGGACAAAGTGGTTTTGAAATTCCTATAAGAGTTCCTGAGGGGAACTACCCCAGATTGGTACAGTTACAAGAAAAAACATAGGCTTTAATTGAATCTCCACTCTTGTTGTGATTTCGTGCCCGAGCACATCTTGTCCTCAGTCTACTCTTCCATGATCTATGTGAACATGGCTACATATAGCTGCACCTGTGTTTTCCTATCTGTCCATTTCATTGTTCCCAGACACCCACGTGGAAGTAGGTTTTAGCTCCAGGCAACAGCAAGAGAAATACGGAACTACTCCTTGATCCCATGGGTTTAGCACTGCCACAGTTTTTGTCTGGTGAACAAATGTATTTAGTGTTTTTTTTTATTTAAAACATTTTTGAATTGCAACAGCAACAATAATTAGAGAAGAAACGTGTCTTCGCATCACTCTGCGGAACACCAGTGGGGAGAACTTAAATCTTAATTTGAAAGAACAAATTCGAGAGGAGAAAGATATTTAAGGCAACAGCCCTTACTGCATGTTTTCCACTGCGGTTGCCTCTGCCTCAAGAGCGGTACGTGCACCTCAGTGGAATCCACGTTGATTTAAAAAAAACAACAACAAGCATTTATAGACAGCGACCATACCTGAGAGGTAAAAGGCTTCAGGGGCCAAAGTGGGGGGGTGATTTAGCAACAGGTGAACGGTAGAGCAATCGATATACCTCTAATGGAGCCAAAATATGACCATTTATATACAGGGGTGGGTTGAATGTGTGTGGTACAATGGCTGTCTCCACGTGTAAACCCCGACCATGCTTGTGTTTACTTTATTACAGAGGTTGCAAATTGCTGCGCATTGGCCGGTTTGCATATGAAACACCATAGAGACGTCGTCTCCGTTGGTGTGCTGGGATGTGTTTGCTCAGCAAACAAACTGTTTAATTGGAAAAATAGTTTTCCAGCTGCTGTGGATTCAGGGCTGAGTTTTTGTGTGTATGTGTGTCAGTGTGAGCATCTGTGTATGTGTATATGTGTGCACGTCGGTGTGCATATACGTGCGTGTGTGTGTCTGTGTGTGCGTGTGTGTGTATGTGTCTGTATGGATGTGTGAACATATATTTACAGTAGTGGCGAAGTGGCTCCCTAAATAATTTAAACCAGCAAATGGGGAAATTTAAAGGCCACGGCTTTGGCTCCATCCAGCATATAGCCTGCCCTCTCTAATAGGCCCTTCGCCCCACAGCGCATGTGACAGCTGTCAGTACATCCAGCGATGCTTAATCTAACGTCATGAAGATGGGCCCCCCAGTGAGGGATCTTCACTGAGCGGCCCAAGCTGAACGAGTATGGAGGCATGTGTTGAGGAAACTAAAATGGACGTCTGCATGCTAATGACCTGGAGAGGCTTCTCCTCAGTCCCTATTTATTCCAGATCAATTTCGCATTGTGGGCCCTAATGAATAGGCTGCGGCTTGTAGCCTCTCCACTGTCTGTCTGAGAGTGATGTTTGGACATGGCCAGCCGCCTTATTCTAGCCTAGCTTTGCTTTAGATTAGTGCACCTTGGAGATAAAAAGACTGGATTGATCGTATTGAGTGTTGTTACGTATTCGGTCCATCCGTGTGTGTGTGTGTGTGTGTGTGTGTGTGTGTGTGTGTGTGTTTGCGCACGCATTTTGTTGGTTGCAGTAGTAAACTAATAATTTCATTATATAGGAGTCTGTGGATGGAGTAGCGACTGCGTGTATTAACAAAATAAATATATATAATTAAAATGAATTCCGATTTTATTCATTATATTTCCTCTCAAAATAAAATGTTTTGCTAGTGCCATCTCCGCTTCCCTGGAAATAGCTAGGTAGGGAAATAGCTAGGTAACGTTAATACCTGGAAAACAATCAACAGACTCCTATATAATTAAACTATTAGTTTAGATAACCTTGCCTTTTGGTTGCAAATAACGCTAGCTAAACTGCCCGGTACATAGTTCAGCAATATTATACGAGTTATTATGGTCAAGATCGAGGTACTTGAGCCGACTGCCGAGTTCCGTAAGCCCCGAGTTGAGTTGCTCCACTCCACCACCGAAGAAGAAACCTCAGTAGACACGCGTCGATCGGTAGTTACGAATCACACATCCGAAACACCGTGAAATTTCTCTCAAAATTCAAAATAGAAATAGACATTGTCTCAAAACTACGTCAATGAATGCATGAGTGTCACTTGATCCACAAATACAGATTCAACAGTTCACAAGCGAATTTTAGATTTGAGACTTATTGCACCTAACGTATGGCCATAGGAAAAATATATCAAATTTTTAATGTAAAACTGTAAAACGTGGATTCACAAATAAGTATGCATTTGTACAAATCATTGCACATTCATTCAAATTCATTCAATTTACGAGACACAAGTAAACCTTTACAAGACACAAGTTGACTTCTTTTAGCATTAATAATTATGAGACAAATCTCTCTCCATAGATACCTTCTTCACTGTCTCCTCCACTCATGGGCTAGGTCTCTCTCTCTCTCTCCGTCCCTCTACCTCTCTCACCATCTCCCCCTATCCCCTCTCCCTTCTACTGTCTCAAGAGTACATCCCGCAGGCAGATGTACTCTGTCATGGAGGCGACGTCTCCCAGAGCTGCATGCCGAGTCTGTCTCAGGGACTCTTTCTGACAGGGGAAGAGGCATTGAGCGTGGGCTCAAACAAGGGGAAGAGAGGAAGACTAATACGTTGGATTGAAGGGGCTCTCGCGGCGTAGGGGAAGTGCTTGCTAGTGCTTGTAAAGGTTGACTCGGGAGGCCCTTAAGGATTAACCATGATTAATAGTTATATAAATGAACCGTGATTAATAGTTATATAAATTAACTGGACTTGATGAGATAAAAGGGTCCTCCTCTTGCTAGAGGACGTGCAGGATTGGTTGAAGGGAATGTCCGTTGCAACCAACTGTGAATATTAATAGGGTTTTATTCAGCATAGTTATTTATACATAACCTTATGATATACCTTATCATATATTATATATGCCAATTTAATTGATGGATGCTTTTATCTAAAGTGTCTAATACCATGAGTGCTAATGGCTTGTTCTGCCAATTGAGTGACACAGGACCACATCAGTGGCCTAAGTTTATATAGGCGTAATACTACTGTATTTAAAAAAAGAATACTCCACCATGCAGCTAATATCTCATAGATCATTTGTGTGTGTTTTTGTTTGTTTTGGCTACTGGTACTAGCATTTCTACATCCACGTCAACCCAGACGCTAGAGAGTAGTTGTTTCCCTTGCATCAACATACCAAGACTAATTCCTTGTGTGGTTAACCTTGGCAATGAATCGGAGTCTGATTGTTTCTGAATTAACATTCACACAGCTTGTCTTTATTATTAATACAGCGTATTATAGCGTAAGATCTCGTTGTTACATTGTTCATGTACAGTGTGGCGTATGAGTCCATCATACCGCACTATAAACGTTGTGTCTGAACACAGTGGGCATCACTCTCTGTCTCCGTATCAGTGGCAGTTGTCAAAGCAATCAAGAGCCCAGCTGGACTATTATTTGGTGCTACCGATGTGGCTTCAAAAGTAATTGGATTTCTTTCCAGTCCTGCTCTAGTCTTTTTGCGTGTTTGACCAAGAGGAATGGAGAGGCATCAAACACACATAGCTGGACAATAGTATGTTTTCTCTTGAGTGAACACAAACCCAATTCTTCCAGTCAGGTAAATACGCTTTCACTTCCAGTTTCCTTTTATTTCTTTTGTTTGTTCATTCGTTCTTTCTTGCTTCCTTTCTTCCTTCCTTCAGTTTTAGTCTTTTGTACGGACAACCTAATTCCGTTTTAATGTCAACATTGGTAAAAACAAAATCAAAATCACAAAAATACTACTGCCGAAATCACATTATTGAAGGTGCAATAAGTCATCGAGAGGCAAAGAAATAAACTGATGTCTAATAAATTGATATGCAAAAATGAATATGGTGTTTGCCAAAGTATTGTTTCGAAGATGTGAACTCACATAGTGCTGATGGGTCAGACAGCTTACTTTGTTTTACAGAAAGCAATTTAAAAAGAGGAGCGCGCGTCAAACAGCAGCGCCGCCATGTTGAAATGACGTCATCACCATACAGACGGCAAAGATCATTTTTTTCCTCCGCCACGCCAATAGATGGCAGTGTTAAGCTCAAACCGGTGGGACCTCTGTTTACATTTCAATGACTTATAACGCCTTTAAGACATGGTTAAATCACCACTAATGGTCTCTGATGAAATTTGTCTGGACTAGGCCAGTTTGAAATCAAACAGACACTTCCATTTCCCATCAGAGGCTGAATTAGCACAAAGCACTGTTTACAATGACAGTTGACAGCCCATGGCCCCAGGTGCTGCTATAGTGCATATATGATTAGGCCAACAGCTGTCCCCACAAACAAACACATACAAATAACTTATTTATGTTCGCCTAATGTTGGGGAACTGAAAAGGACGATTGGGGAAATAACAGACGTACAATTGACAGAAGAAGTTTCAATGTGTTCTACCCAGTCTAGTGTTAATCTTATACTCTCAAAGAGCTAATGCATAGGTAAATAATGCGTAGGTACAGCGAATGCCTGTCCTTATTGTTCTGCAGTACATGAATTATTGTTTTCATTTGCAAGTGAACTCGTGAGGGCATCATTTGTTACAACCTCGTTATGCTTCATAAAACATGTATGCGCGCTGGGGCAGTATCAATTTTGTGACACAGTCAAAATGTAAGAAATGCCAGGAAAATCTTGCCTCACTCTTTTTCTTTCTATTTTAGACACGCTAATACACAACCGATCTGGCCCGATAAACACTGCACAAAATGTTATGTTGTCATTATTTTTTTATTTTTTTATTATTTATTATTTCACCTTGAAATTAAATGTTTTCAGAATTGTTAAACTTTTAAAGGTTGAATGAGAGAAGTTAATGAACAAGCCACTATGTTTTGTTGTGATTAAAAAGTAAAATAAACAGGAACGCAAAGGACGTCATGAGTTAGATGAGTGGGATAGTAACCACATCGTAACTAAATAAGACAGTTTTGGGGGTTCATGTGTTCATGTGTTCGACAAAGTCACATGGATACCCACATGCATTTGGTTCGGTGTGGATGTATAGTACTGTGAAGCACGTCCATCGAAATACAACATACCTAAAGAGCGCCTGGTGCAAATGTGGGAGAAACATTTGTTTCAAACGAATAAAACTGTACAACAGAGAAGAAAAAAGTGTGCCCTGAAGAATTCGATTAAAGGGGAACTCATTAGGCAGTGTTAAATATTAGATATTAAATATAGATGTCTGTTTTTGTCTTTATTTATTTTATATGTCTAAATTGAAGCCTTCACGCTTAACAGCAATTAGATGATTTGTCAGAGTGAACGCATCTCCGGTGAGATGCTGTTGTTCAGTTATAATCTTCTTGGCAAGGCTTAACACCGTTTGAACTTAATTACTTTGACTTGATTAAAAAATTAAACGGGCACTTAAGGCAACTAGTAGGAGTTTCACTGGCACTGATAGCTATTTTTTGTTCTTGTGCATAGTTATTTGTTTATACTGTACATTGTTACGGTGTATTTTTAAACTGTTACAAAATGAAATGTTACTTATAGTTACTTATACCACAGCATTGTTGATCCTGATCCTGATTGGCCGATAGCATTCCAAGGGTGTGCATTATTTCTTAATAATGGGACACCTCTAATAATAATAATGTTAATTTTATAAATCGTTTTTTCACAGACTTAAAGGGGAACAATGATATGCATCATATATGCATCATCGAGTTCGACACTAATTGCCTGGTTCTACTTCCTGCATTTGTAAAGGAAACCGACAAAACAGCATGCAATATTAACATAATGAAATAACTAATCGAAAAATGAAGGTCGACACATTCATTTGGACAATGAGAAGAGAAAAAAATGAGAAAAAAATGACGTGTGTTTACAAAGAGTCTAACGTTTGAGTTTGATGTTGAATGGGCTTCTATTGGAGAGGGCTGTCCGGGGTGCACACAAAAGCCCGGGTAGGTGTGAAAATGACCCCAGAAGTGTTTTAAAGTGAAATTCCCCTTTAAAACACTGTACAATCAGACCAACAGCAACGATGCATACAGACAGAGTAAGTAAGAGTAAGACAAAGTAAAGGATCAAGTAGCACACATGAGAAACAAAACGACAACAAATATAAAAAGAGAGAGAGAGAGAGAGAGAGGTAGACAGCGCAGGTAAAAAAGATCAATTAAGCAGAAGAACAAGTTTGTGGGATGGTGGAGTCAAGGAGGGGGGGGGGGGGTTTGTGACAGAGAAAAGATAGCTGAAGGCGGTGATGAAGTGGTGAGTTTTAAGACTTGATTTGAAGGCAGTGATAGTCAGCCTCCCTAATCTGTCTGGGAAGGGCGCTCCGTAGCCAAGGGGTGGGGGCCCAGCTGAAGGATCTGTCCCCCCATGAGGCCAACCTGGCGCTGGTTTGAGGATAGGCCAGGAGAGGGTACGCATCGCCAGTTCTCAAATTGCGGGCTGCGGTGGAGGACCTTAGTGAGGTAGAACGGGGCAGAGTCATTAAGCACCTTGTAGGTGAGGAGTAGAATCTTGCAGTTCCTGGAGGACGCAGTAATATTATAGATGAAAGTAACTAGTATCTAATGCGGCCGTGGCGAAGCCGAGGATGCTTACCACCATATATACGCCATGTATATACACACCATATATATCCTTGCATATATACATGGGTTCAAGTGTCCTACTTGATAGCAGATGATGAGTTTGATCTGTGGACAGTCACGATAATAATCACTGTGAAAATATCAATGTCCACATTCTACGTGTAGCCATCCTTGAGCAAGATGCCTAACCCCTATGGCCTCCATCTAAAAAACTAAATCACTGTAAATAGCTTTGGAAAAGAGTGCCTGCTTAATGACTTAACAGTAAATAGTACTTAATAGAGCACTGTCATATCTTTCTGCAACATGCTATCTCGCATAATTCCTACAACTCTAGCAACCAAAATGTCTTACGCACACCCCCCACAGCCTTGCGTTAAGATAGCTACCCAGACTACACTGCCTGCAGGCAGAGTGCACATCCAAGCACATTTATTTATATGTCACACTGATTTCAAGATCAATGGAATGCCTTCACCATCCTGTAAACTAGGTACATATCAGAGGCAGGGCTGTAAAAGAAATATGGGCTGGCTGGTATTTTCCTGGTTGCTCACATTTATCCAGTAGCTGTGGATGTCAGTAGCTGCATGTTTTTTTCCTCCCTGAAGTGAAACGCAACCACTTCAGGGATACACAATGCACTTAAAGAGCCCCCCCACCATCACCAGCACCACCACCACCAGCGAGGTCTGTTTACTTGTGCATGATTTTATTGCAAGCAACACGAAAACCTTCAATTTCGCTTTGTTTTTGTTCTTTAAAGTGCAGTGGAGTTTTAAGGCAAGATGAGGCCGAGACATTAACCGACTAGAATGGTGTAATTCTGTTCTGTCCTCTTGGTGACTTTGCCAATTTCACAAACCCCATGTCATGTGTATGACCATCTTTACATTCAAATGTGCCTTGCCGTCACAGAATGACAAATGTGCATTTTATAAAGAAATTCGTAATTGGTGACTTTGTGTGGAGCAAGTACCCTGACTATAATTTACATGTACTTTTAGACACTAATACATGTCATCAAATGGTAAGCATCCATCTGTCGTTCCAATGACTTTAGACATTTCATTGGATGTCCATTGGTAGGTTCTTGCCTTTAAGGATGGTGGATTTGAGCAACAAACAAGAAAATAATTGGTATCGCACACATACTATGTTTGTCACCTATTGCTAAGCTGTTATACAATACAACAGATGGGGCTTGTACCCTTTATTGCTGTTGCATCTGCCAGATAGGCTACAATAGCTCTCTACGAGATAGCTAGTAGAATATTCTTGAAATGTCTGATTATAGATGATCATGGCTTAAGGTAGACACAATAACACGCTTGTGTAACTTGGTGATGTTTTTCTTCACCGTAATGCAAATGTTAGACAGCCGTAAAATGCTGAGTTGGCTCTCTAAGCTATAGGTAAAGTTTCACTGTCAAATGTGTTTTTTATTGCTTTTATACATTGCTGACTATTAAGCTATATTTTCAAACTGCCCTCCCACCTCCCTGTAATTATACCTTCTCTGTGTTTCAGAATATGGATAAAATACCACTATCAAATGCTACTTAAGCAATAACTATTCATAATAGTAATACAGAAAAGATGTGGATCCATATAATATTATTTCATTTTAGGCCCAGAATTTTATCGAGAGACATTGACGATCTTCTGTTAGTTAATTTAAGCAATCTCTTTTCATAGTGTTAAATCCAACCCAATAGCGCAGTCCCTTCTCCAGTTACACACAAGAATTAATTGAGCAAATGATTACTTTCTCAAATTGCATGCAATCTAAAGTCACATCGCAGTGAGTAATAATTGAAGCTCCATATCTGTCTCCATTTAGGGTACTTTAATGGTAAAATACTTATAATTCTTGCTTTGTTTATCATGGATAAAAGGCCACTAATTATGGCCACATACGTCCACACACGCCCCGTGACAAAAAATGAAAAAAAATTACAAGAATCCAAAAATATTTTTCACTACAAAATGCAGGAATCATTTGGTGCCACAGTGCTTTGGCAGCCACTTCAAATTGCACTAAGCTGATTACAAGATTCAAAAGCCTATTGTCAATGGAGCAAAACAAATTCAGCACTGTCGAGCTGGAGAGGAGG
>OMNO01021614.1:0-11276 GCA_900303215.1 Trachyrincus scabrus | reverse complement strand
AGCTGTTTTTGGTGGACGTTTCTCAGCTGCTCTCTGTTTGACAGAGAGCAGTTTGAGAAACTCTGTTTGAGTTTCATATATGGACCATCTATCTTGTTTCATTTTATCCATGAGATATTGCTGATGAATTATGTATTGGTGGATTGAGGCTGCAGACGTCTTTCTCTGTGTCCAGAGGTGCTTGGGTTTCACACATCTCCAGAGCAATGGAAGTGAAAGCCAAATCGAAAGCATGGCATGGTTACCAACGATATTCTGTTATACACAGAGGGCTAGGATTTCAGACAGAAAAAAAGGATTTTTGTAGTGTCCTTGCTAATTACTCCATTTCCCCAGGTACACACTTTCTTTCCACGCACGTGTTTCAAGCATATTTTTCTGTATATAACCCTATTTACCACGGTTCATATTGAGATGCAATTCATGGCAATTTTTTTAAAGGATTTTATTTGTGTATTATCCTTATTCAAGTATGCAACTTGTTGATATTAAAACTGAGGGAATATGTTGATGTCAAGCTCCAGAATATTTTGAAATGTTAAGGATATGGATTCTTTAAAATGTCAGTGTTTGTAGATAATAAAAGCATACCTCAAGGTTTATTAGAGTAAATACGACAGGCCTGTTGATTCAATCTGGAACTAAGATCTGTTATTCATTCATTCTACAGGTCATTCATTCTACAGGTTAGTGTAGTTAGGCTATCTTTATATCTTTATAGGGTTTGGCCTACCTGGCCTACTGTTAACGGCAAGATCTTGACCCACAGTCATAAACTCCAACTATTATTTATTTATTTTAACCAATGCCTTCTAGGGAGAGAAATTCGTAGCACATGAGATGTGCTGCAATGCAATACCGCCCCCCCTCCAAGATTACAGACTTGGTTTAGGCCCTGAACAGTTACGAAAGAAAAGAGGTTATGTATTAATAAACATTTCAGGGAAATGTATATTGACCCCATTGATTCGTCACGCTGCATGAGCTTTGTAAAAACACCCTGTCTTCCAGCAGGACAAATGGGTGGCCTGAGGTTTCTTTGATGACACAGTCCGGTCGGCGAAGATGATTTGTAAATGTCACAACTGACCAGATGACTAGGTTTTGGGTGGCCTGAGATCCTCACACGGTGAATCCTGCTCTCCCGGGCCTAGCAGCCCCTGCTGTGATCACTCGCAGCACATTGCCGAAGCAAAAGGCTTCACACCCATCGCTCAGCAGCCCAAACAAAGACACTATGTTCACCTGACACTCAGGGCTCAACTCCCGGAGTCATAAATAATGTTTCGTAAACAATCCAACCACATCTTTCTCGTGTGTGTGAGACACTCAGGAAAACACTTCTGTGCTGTGCTTGCCATGCCGTATAACTCCTACTTAAGAGTATAGTTGTTTGTGGAAACGGTTATAATTGATAGAACTGCTGTAAGAGGTGTGGGGAAAATCAAATGAGAGAAGATCAAATAAATGTGGAATATCCACTATATATACTGTATATTAATATACGCATGGGCGTGCACAGATGCGCGCACACAAAATAAATCAAATATTTTGTCCATAGGTGTATTGCGGATACCATTTGCATTTTTGTTTTAAATGTAAATATTAAAAATATAAAAATATGCGCACTACTGTGCTACCGTTGCTTGTGGTAATTTTTTGAGACAGGAGCGAGGTCACAGGAGGAGCAACTCCTCCTCCTCCAACTCCTCCTTGATGTAATTGTATATTTGATATTCGGCAGCTTTTCAAGTGACATCATCGTGCTATTGATTCCATATATGGCTGAGATGGCACAGTGAGTCATGTTTCCATGGGGAGGAGGAGCCCTCCCCGAGGGGCTGGCGGGGGGGCAGGGCAGAATACATTACATGATCACCCCGCGCTGTACGCCCCCACCCCTAAAGGCCGCTTCAAAGCTGCTGCTGCTGCTGCTGCTGCTTCAAAGACACGTCTGCAGTTCAACTCTGCAGTCCCCAAAGACCCTTTCTATGGAAGGAGGACTCACGCAGCCACCGGGAGGATTCTTGTGTGTGCCCTCTATAGGTCTTCACCAGCGCAGGAACAGGTCACCATCCGCCCAGCTCCGTGCTTCAGTGAGGGGATGGGAGGTGGTGTGTGTGTGTATATAGATGAGGTTGGATGATAAGGGGCACTTCAAGGAGGGTCTGCTTAACAGACCCCGAAGGCGGGGCCTCTTCAGAGGGTGTGTTCATTGTTGTCGTGGCTAATTGTGATGTTGCATTGCAATTATTCTGTTTTCATGTCTAAAGTGTATTCAGAGTGGTGCGTTTGTGTCACACAGGCCAAAACAAGAACAGATGTCCCGGAATGGAGATTTCAAAGGAGAACATACTGGCTGTAGCATTGTTGTCAGAGAAGCCGGTATTTCAACTTAGCGTGTTTCCTTAATCTCTGATGACACATCATATCATATCATATTTATGATTTAGTACAGTAAACTTGTTACATATAGCTCCTTAAAGAGAAATATAATGCAGTATTGTAGGAAATGTTTCACACTGATCCTGCCATTAGAAGAGTCTTGCTCTTCGGCTATTCATTTATTTCAGAAACATTCAGTGCTCTTCTTATTCATATGGAGGACCAAAGCACTCAAAAGTACATCAATTATTAAATGAATAAATATATGAATAAATACATAATTATACAGGGAAATGTGTTATTTTCCATGTATGGAATATGATATATTTCACAATAATCACCTTACCGTATTTCATTTCCTAATAACATTACCCCTTATGAACCCTGATTGCACAAGCATCTGAACTGTGGTCATGGTGTGTGGCAGACCAATCTACCACAGTCTGAACACGCATATCCATGCGCACGCATCAACACTTGCACACGAACACAATCCGCCGTTCAGCCAGCTTAAATGGGTCGACACATTTAGGTTTGGAGTAAAACGCCGATCACATTTACATACCGGAATGAATTACCCAGCCACACGTTGTTAATTCAGTTTAGAGAGGTTTATTAGAACAAATGTGACTGGGCCAAAGGTGAGACCCAGTACCTTGGATTCCAGCTGGGAAAGGGTACCATACATGGCCTGGTGGACCCGGTGGAGGGCATCCGCAAAGCTGAACGCCCTCGTACCAAGACGCAGGTACGATCTTTCCTGGGGTTAGTCGGGCGGTATACTATATATATATTTGTACCACAGTTTGCAACTATTGCTACCCCTCTAACAAATCTTACCCAGATAATGTGTCAGTAACCCTGTAAAATTGACCTGGCAATGCCAACAGTTATTTACTGCCCTCAAACGGGCCATGTGCTCATCACCTGTGCTGCTGAGGCCTCATTTTCAGAGTCCAGGTTGACGCAACCGGACGTCGGGATCAGAGCAGCCTTGGTCAGCAGCCGATGAGTATCTCGAGAGACGAGATACTCGACCATAGAAAAGGAGTGTCTAGCCATCAAATGGGCTCTGGAGAGTCTTCGCTACTACCTCTTAGCAATGGAGTTCACCTTAGAGACGGACCATAGGGCCCTCACTTGGATCCACACAATGAAGGACAACAATGCCAGAGTGATGCTGTCACTGTCACTACGGCCATGCCACTTCAAGGTACAACACAAGGCCGGGAAGGCTAACCTGCTGGCTGACTACCTGTCCAGGTTCTCCGATATGGCTACGCCAGGAGAGGGGCGAGGTAATGTGGCAGATCATCCTACCACAGTCTGAACACGCATACTCATCAATACACGCATGCATTAACAGTGGATTTTTGTGTTCTAATTTAATAATAAATTGGCATCTGGCTTGCCATCATTTTTGATAGTTTTTGGATTCTCTTTTAGTTTGACATGTGTGACATGGGGATCTCCAGGGAGGGATGTCCAACTTTGTTGGGCAGAATGACCTCTGGATCATGTTCGGCTCGAAGATGAACTACATCGTGTTCATCTGATGTCAACAACGCATCTTTAATGTTGTCATACGCCATTTGTCTTTTACTATCAAGCCATTTACTGTCAAGGTAAAACCAGAAACTACTCCTGAGTTCTCAGAGAAACACGGTCAAATAATCAGTAGCTACAGAAAAGTTGCCTTCTTTGAGCTAAGGGATCACACAACTTCATTGACATAACTAACATGGAAAAACCAAAGAAAACTTGAATCAATTATCATCTTTATTGTGTTTTTCGTTGTTGTTCATTCACTCAGGAGATCACAGAGCTTATTGATTTAAAAGTCAACTGTATGATATATATCTAGCCTACTTTTTAAGATTGTTTTTAAAGAAGTCCTGCTTTTACTTTGGCTAATGCAGTCTATGCCTTCAGCTGTTGGATGTAGTTCACACAAAAACCTTGTCTGCCTCGTGAAAGAACTCTTCTTTCTTCTAACATTGATATTCCATCAATTATGCATAAGGATTTTGTGTTTTTATTCAACCATATACTGGTTCATTAAATTTGTAAGCTGTGCCTAACTAGGGTTTGGCAAGATAGTGTAACAAAGAAAATACAGCCATTTTAGAGAAAGGTTTTATTAGGTATTCACAGAGTACCTGTGGATACCTATTGTTATTTTATTTCTAATTCATCAGTGGCCATAGTCTTTCACTTTAGGGCAAGTCTAACCGTTGTTCCATATTCCATATTCTTTATCAGTACTGATGATGATAATGCTATTAGACCTACTAATGCTCAGTATCCATGTGTGCATGCACTGCGGATCTCTTATCGTTCCTTGGTTTAATCTGATTCCTTGGTTTAATCAGATTCCTTGGTTTAATCCACATTATTAGTCGGGAGTTGCTGTCAGTGCTGCACATGCTGGTTGTCCTTAGTAACGTGGTGGCCGATCACTGCTGAAGGGGTCGTCTGCAACGATTAGCAATTGCTCTGCAGGCTATTGTGACGCTCTGTTGGGATGTTTAACACTGTATCCGTGGCATCTATTCTGCTTACCTTTCGCGGTCTTTAATAACACACGACAAACAGAGAAAGCCAGCGGAAAGAGAGGAGGTGGATTTCTTTCTTTCCTGTGCTCCTCCACAGATACTGACTCAGTATTGAAGGTCTAGTTGATTGACAGGAAGAATCCATGAAATTCTCAGTGGACGTGTTATTGCTCTGGGTCATAGGTAACTAAACTCAAATAAGCCTCTGAATCCAACACACACACACACACACACACACACACACGCACACACACACACACAGACCGTCCCTTTTTTTCAGTCCACTGTTTTTTTTTTTCTTCTTCTGGTTATACAATTTCTAGCCAACAATGAATTATTGACCAGTCTGAAGTCCAGTGAGACAGTGTGGTTATCCGTGCGCTGTTGTTATCCGTCTTCATGTGCACAGAGGTCTTTCTAAGTCCAGGACAAAGGGAACACATGCCTAGGCTTATTGCGGTCTGTGTTAAATATGGCATGGATGGATGGCATATTTATGATATATATACATGCCATGGTTGGATGGCATGTATATAAATCTAGGTTTTTAAAGTTGTTTACAATGTTATGGTGTATTTTCTTTTTTTTGTTGTTAATTTTATTTATGGTAAGAGGTTGTTTTTTAGTGCATGCTTTTCTATAACCTTTTACCTGTTTCCAGTATGGTGTAAACAACACAACATATTTTTGGAGACTTGTGACTTCAGGACGTACTGATTTGATTGTTTGTATTGATTTGCCTTTTAACATTCACTGAGTCAAGGTCAGTTTACTGATGGAAATGGATTTTAGAGATAATCAGCTTTCTGAGTTCTGTCATGATGGTCATGTCTACATTTACTGCCTGCTGTGGTCATTTTGAAATGGGGAAGAAAACCTTTGTCAATCATTTTTAATTGATTAATGTACTGGTCATGCGAATATATATATATGGGGCAAAACATGGACAATAAAGGTTTGATGCAAACTGAAGTTTATCAATTTTGCCTTATCCATCCTATGTCATGTGTTGAATAACAACATTGTCTTGTTAAGTAACTTTAAGGTCCAACTAAAATGCTTGAACCAAAATCTATATATATATCTGAATATAGGATATATATAGTAGTGATATACATATTAAATTTTGAGGCTTGCATAGTCTCAGTCCTTCAAACAAAGAGGTAAAGGAAGGTAAACGTGTATCATCCTTAAAGGAAGTCAAAATGGGCCCAAGAGTTTGCTCTGGGAAACCAAGTGTGCGTGGGGATTTATATTCATGTCACAGTGCAGAAGACCTTGTGGTGAAGATGGATGCTTCTGCCTCTTTGTCCAGGAATAATGTCCAAAGTTTGACGCGCTCCCAAGGGTTGAGCCGTGTTGTTCAGCTCAAGGTCGCCGTTGGATGTGACTTTATGCTGACTTTTTCCCAGAATGCCTTGAAAAGTGAAAAGCCTGTTGCATGCACAAACACTGTGTGTATGGTGCGATTTGCTGTTGCTTAGGAACCAAAGTGGCTGAAACCACTTCACAAGGTGTTTGTCTCAAGTATGTGCACACATCCGTTTAGGAAGTGCAATTAATATTTTGGTGATGCATGCATAATGCCAAGTAGTTCCTGCCAACTTTGCATTGTATATATGCATTGCGCCGATGCTTAACATTTGTAGAATCAATTATCCCCTATGTTGTATTGGTTGCTATACAAACTTTAATTATCTTTTTTTACAAAATAAATTAACCAACAAAAAAAAAGAAAATGTAATCTAAGAAAAGCTAACCAACAGTGATGGTAGTTATTTCTGGAAAGAGAATGAATTTAATGGGGTTTTGATTACTTTTGGGTAATAAGCAGCAAGAAAACCTGATTCTCTTTGAGCCTCAGCTCAGAGAGTGTTGTTCTCTGGTCTGCTGATTCTCCCTTTTGCCCTCATTTACATTTCAAATTCTTCCAAATGGTGCAAAAACACTGCAGATCGTGTGCTATTTCTGCCACGTGTGTGTGCTTCTCTGTGTGCTTGTGTGTTTTGCATAGTGCATGTATGCATGCCAGGTACCAGATTATCGCGCAACCGAGGGAATGAGAGGCGTTGATGGCGTCGATGCGTCAAGGTCAGCAACAGCGGCTGTTGTCATCACCCTGTATGGTGCTGTCAGCGTTCACACAATGAAAACACAGGGGCTCCAAAGCCATTTGCTTTTTACCATTTAAAACATGAAAGCAACCCTGAAAGTGAAAAAAAAAATGCAAATCTATTTAAATGTAATGATTGTCAGTTTAGCACCGCGTTAAGAGCGAATTACAGACTTAATTTGTGTATTTAAATCGGACATGATTAATCGGTTTCCTGAAAAGAAAAAGCCGACCTAAACCCCAACCTATTAGGCCCTCTCCCAAATGTTTGAACTAGAACAGCATATGCTTGGTGCATTTCACATGTCTAAAGTTTAAGCAATAATAGGACCGGGATATCAGCAGAGATTTTGAGGAACTGATCATTTGATTAGAATATATATTCTCAGAGTCATTTGTAATCATAGTTTATGGTTGCAAATGAAATGTTTTTTTAATGTCTACTGCAATAGACATAATATCATGTATTATGATGAATGTGTATTAAATTTAGTTTCTAATGTGGCTGAGTTCTCTCTGGTTCAGGTCATGCGTGAATTGCACATGCGAAACACTCAAAATTGGTCTCAAAACTACGTCAATGAATGCATACGTGTCACTTGATCCACAAATGCAGATTTAACAGTTCACAAGCCTAGTCTTATTGTAACTAATGCGTACGGACATAGGACAAAAAAATATATGTTTCTTAGGTATTTGTGCAGAATGTAAAACTTTCATAAATATGTATGCATTTGTAGAAATCATTGCACATTCATTCAAATGTCAATTTACAAGACACAGGTTAACTTTTACAAGACACAAGTTGACTCCTATTACTGTAGTATTATTATGAGACAAATCTCTCTCCATATAAAACTGTCCGAGCACATTTTGGAAATAACATTAGCAAATAGTCACGTACACAGCAGAAATTTACCAGTGAGGTTAAATGAGGAAAATACATAGTTAACACATGACACCCAACAACCCCAACACATCCTTTATCTCAAGATACGGCAACTCATTTAACCAGAGCAACACACACAAATTAATTCTCAAAAATTTGATCTCTTGGTGTTGACAAGTAGCACAACTATGAAATATTATACATAAAACGGAAGGAAAATGTAGAATATAAAAGACACAACAAACTAAATTGGCAATAGCTCTACATTTCTAGGTATAGCACTCACAGCACCAAAGAAAATGTGTGAATCCTAAAGACGTGGTAGCTGTGAACCATCCCCCTCTTACCCTCACCCATTCCCCCTGATTTGCCCTCCCACTGTGGGGAAAAGCGTTGAGCGTTGAACGAGGACTGCAGACGCTGCCTCCATCAGTGGGGGCAGCGTCTGAGGAACGGCAGCACTTCAAATGGAATGCGAGTGGTTTTCATAGCAACCCAGTCATCCATTTTTCATCGGGCAACTGGCTTTGAGGTAGCAGAGGGGCCGGGGCCAGCCAATCAGTCAGTCTCCAGTCTAAAGCTACAAACAAAACCAGCGCTTCCTGAGATACGAGGAATACAGGGCACCTGAAATGAAAACAAGAAATATCTTGTGTAGTGGCTTATTGTGCGGGCTCTGACTACGCTTTTATATATGCTCCAAGGACGCTGAGCGAATACTCATTTGTTGATTTATATTAGCATATGTTAGCAGCACGGGGCCACCGTCGGTAGCACAGCTTGCAACACCACGGTTCCTAAACACAGTCGGGGGTCTGTGTTGAATGGGTGGACGGATTGAGGGAACAATGTTTTTTTTTTAATCTCAAAGTAAAAATATTGTTCATGATTGTTCATGTAATGCATGAAATGCATTACTTGATTGCACAAACACCCATTTCCAATATGGTTTTAAACTAATGTTTTTATTTAAAAAAATAAAAACAGCCTTCTGTTTCTGTTTTAGTGTTTCTTTTGTATTAAACACCAAGACCCCTGATTTCTATTGGCTCAACAATTTGGTCAAAATACATAAACCCAACTGTTAGACGTTCAACTCAATCTGCTTATGAAACAACAAAAAACAGAAAAGGAACATTTTTATTTTTGTGTTAGAAGCTGGTTGTTGTTGTTGTTGTTGTAATGTTGTAAATATTTAATGGACTCTGTTAAGACCCAGCTGTCTTCCTTAAGTCTCCAAACCGTAACCATAATCTATTTCTTATACAGCCAGACTTTCCCGGGAAATCTTCTTATAAAGGTAGCTTCCCGCTTTCATCTTTGATCTCTTTATCGATGTGGTGAATCAGAAACATGAACCTAAGTGTAGCCATGGAACACTGCCCCTCATCCCACGTGCACATGCGCGCGCCTTGGACTCTGCAGAATGGCTGCAAATTTAATGACCAGGTTCCCGGCACTGCCGGATTGTGTGGGTGCAGCGTCCGGATGTTAATGTAGGCTGACATCTCCATCCTCCTTTAAACAGCCTCCTTTGTCCTGGGACACCGTTTGACGGGAAATTAAACACATCTAAAGGAGCCCCACCTGCACCCTGTCTAGTCTGTTAAACCATTAGACGTTAAACTTTGACTTATAGATTTTAATAAGTATTTTATTTTTTTTTGCCTTAAAGAGTCTGATGAACCTTGTTTAATTGTTCCGTCGCTTATTGATTCAACTCCTTCTCGTTTAATGTTTTTTATTCAAGAAATGCTCCTCCGTCTTGTTTTGTTTATTTTACTGGAGTAAGTTTTGTTGGTCACAATGACTTAGGTTAAGGTTTTTCCTTAAGTGTGACCTCATGCAGTTTCCATTGACTTTAATATAAACTATCTATTAAACAAACCAAGGTCAGCAAATCATTAAACATTTTTGTGGGATTTAGTATCTCCAATTATCCTGAATATTACCTGTATACACAGGTATATGGAGCACAGCAGAAAGACAATATAATTAATAATAACATTTCCAGCGCTGTACAAACTAAGGTATAGGTTAGCAGTGGGACACTGATGTGGTGTTTAATCCAACTGCCTACAAGCTCGCCATCGACGCCATTTTGAATGCAGTTTAAGCAAGCATGATATTTTACAAGGTCTAAATGGAATATTGTACGTATGGAACTAGAATAGGACAAAGATGTCTTTGTGCACTCTGGTGAGATTGGGATGGTGTTTGATAGTGATCCAGCAGTGACTCCTACGTGACGCAGCTGTGCAGCTTGTTCATAAGATTAAAGGCAGGTTGGTGTCAGGAGGCCAGGCGGAGGGAAGCAGGTGGCTAGTTTGATACTTCCCCCGTAAAGAGGGACTGGGCGTCTGCAGGGCCGGGAAATATGGCTAGTTTTAATTAGAGTCTTCTAATAGTGATGAGGAACGACGATGGCCGTTGATCAGCTAAGGATTTGGAGCCAAAGTCCTGGTTTCTGTTTAAGAGTCATACTGAATAGCATCATTGCAACTTTAGAAGGTGGAGTCTAATGTAAAATGTCCTCTATCTGCCTTCCCAGGAATATGTGTGTGTACTGAGCATAAAATTGCTGCCTATCAAAGCACCACCGTTTGTCCATCCAGGTTTATCAGTTCGGACATGATTCCAATACTGCTGAGTGCTCAGCTTAAGGAGTTTCCAAACAAACCCATGGAGACATCAATCCCTTGATTAATTATAGTGTTTACTCCTTAGTCTTATTCTAGTTCACTTAAATTCAGAAGAAAAAAACAACAACAACAACAACAACAACAACAACAACATTGTTTATTCCTAAATGTAGGCAAATAATTCAAATAATTGTTCAGAGTCAACAGCAATTGCTCATCCAATACTGCAGTGGATTCTGTGCTTTCGTGTCTGCAGTAATTGTTTGCATGTGCAGGAAGAGTAGAGTGGATGAATACTGTAGAGGAGTCAGGGGGTCACACGCAGTACCCAGCAACCCACACACTGCCCATCCATCCTGGGAGGAGAGACTCAGTCGAGCAGCAGGATGTGTGGGCCCAGAGAGCAACACCTTCAAATAGGTTTGTGGGTAGTGCTGCATGGGCTCGGGTTATAATGGTACATTAAGAAGAGCAAAGGCCACAATCACAGCAGACAATGGGAGAGCCAATCTGTCTGTGTGTTGTTATTTTTTCAATGTGACTGTGTGGTGTGTAAAGTCTATCTTGAAACCAAAAAAGGAAACACATTAATGAACCCACATTCAGTATTGAACTGGCATACACTACGCGTTCAGAAATGCCCCTGTTTGTTGAACATGTGTAAGGCATTCTACAGCTCACAGACATCCTCT
>OMNO01021602.1:0-10171 GCA_900303215.1 Trachyrincus scabrus | reverse complement strand
ACAAATTGAGAATGCATTCATAACCCTTTTTTCTTATTCTTATTTGTATTCTCATCTTCTCATGATCCTTTGAGGCTGTGAGACCTGAATGTCTCTTCGGGGATTAATGACGTCTTATCGTATATCAGAGAATAGAACAGAACCAGAACTCACTCTCAGGCTGTTTCTCGTTGGGGGTGATGGAGCGCACAAAGTCCTGCGGGGTCATGTAAACCTCAGCGTCGCCGTGCTCACTGATGACCTTCAGCGTCGCAAAGTAACGGAAGATCTTGTCTGGGGTCGAGTACGCCCTAATCCTGTTCTCGTACTCCATAACCTGGGAAGCAGAGAGGAATGAAATGAATGACTCAATGAAGGGAAAGGCAGAGTGGAGTGGAATCACATATCAACAGCATTTAGATCTAGACAACGTATGGATTACAAAACAGGAGCCAACAGGAGCAGCATCGGTTGGGTAGCAATTCAGGAGAGTGAGGTTTCACCCTGTCTCTCCAGGTGGTTTCAGAAAGGTAGGCTGTCAATCCTGACCTTCCGGTCCTAGACTCCATTAGCACATCAACATGAAAAACTAAATCCATCCACTTTTTCATTTCACTGCACACCCCGTGTATGTATGTGACAAATAAGCATCTTGAATCTTGAACTGTAGCTCTGCAAGTCAATGGAAGCGGCTAACGGAAAGGGAATGCTATCCCAGCGAACTCCCCTTCTGGATGCACAATGATGAATTTGGAAGTAAACAATTTGTCTAAATCTTGGTAAGACAGGCAAACGCAGATTTACAGAGATCTCTGTGTATCCCTTATAGTCATATTTTGGCCTCTTTAATGCAAAGCATATTAGCTACATCATTAGCGACATAATACCAGCATTGACACTGGTATTATCTACTGTTAAATATAAATGGCTGGCACAGATGGAGCAAAGTCGACATTTGACATTGCCAAAAAAGTGTATTGTTTTGCTCAATAATTTTACAGTTATAGCTCAGACCCCTGGCAGAAAAAGCTGATGCGGCTAATTTGTTTCAGGGTGCTCAAAGTCTGTATAGGATGGTTAGGGAGTAGCTCTAATACTCACCATACTCTGACATGTCAACACCTTTTGTGTTACAGCTCCGGCTGTAACACCTTGCCAACTCTCCAATAAACTGGTGTATGCTCCCAGTGTCCTGGTCACTGGGAGGAGCCCAGCAAAGCCACTTTAAATTACTATGAGATTCCTTTACAGGACTCATGCATATCAATTGGGTATGGTGGTTGAAAGCCATGCCATGCCATCCTTCATGCTGGTCCCCAATTCTTTGCAGAACGCATTGGTCTTTAGGGAAATTACAGAAGTGCCTTCTCAACAAGAGTCAGCCAATACTATCTGGAAGAGGGGGTTAAGGACGTTGGAGAAGAGGGATGGACAGCCTGAGCAGCTCATCTTCTACCAACACTGAAGGAGTCTGAACATTTGTTTTTCCTCACTCAACTAAATTCACCAGCTAACTTCAGGTGTTTCATTTTCCTAATGTTTGGTGAGATTTTAGAGAAACTGTTACATTTCTTTTGCAGACACATTTTCCCCACTGCATAATACATTTTTATTAAACTTTTTTTCAACACACAATACAAAATGCATACCTGCTCTATCCACCAAGACAAGAACTTAATCTCGACTGCGATTTCTCTAGCCCTGTTGCTGTTAAAATAACATTACATCAGAGACACACAACTGTCTGTCCATTGTCACAGGCTAATTAAAAGTGTGATTAAACGTAGCAGGTGGCACATATAAACAGTTTGGAGAGCAGTTTCACAGTGGTTAATCACATCTTTATTAAATATTATAGCTAAATCCACTGACGCTTGCATATTGGCCATTGATTAGGGCGAGTAATGAAAAAAATAAATAAAACGGCATTCTGGAGGTAAATTAAACAGCAGGCGGACTGTCTGAATATTTATTATCTATTGATTACCTTGCGGTCACGGAATCCGGAACGGACTTTCTTTTTTTTCCCCTCAGCACCGCCCTCCTCCTCCCCTGCGCCCTCCTCTCCACTGCTGGCCTCCATGGATTTCTCAGATTCCGCCTCGGATTCGGCGTCTTTGGGGAACTCCTCGTCCTCTCGCTCTGCGTGTCGGACAGACGGCCCCGCATCTGCGTACGCTCTGGGTGTCAAACCACAGAGAGACTGGGTGTCGCTTACGGTGACACGGTATCCATGTCACATGGACTAAAAAGGTTAATTAGTACACGGTGATATACATTTCCCTGTCTGGCCCCAGTGGGGTGCAACAGTGTGTAAAAACATGGATACCTCACGTAGTCGTAGAGTGAGAAAATGAAAAAGGGGATGATGAGGTTGGAGGGAGAGGAGAAACAGAAAAGGAAATGGAACGACATGACGAAGCGCCGTGTTTTCTTTGTTGTGTCATGTTGTACGTTTGTACACTTACCTCGACCAACTGTTCAAATTGAAAATTGGTGTAATAACAATTAGAATGACTACTCGAGGCGTGCCAAGGTTGAAGCAGTATAGCTCAGCTTTGAGACACAGAGGAAAACAAGGCAGGGAGTCGCTCTCTCCTCATGGGTCTCAAACCTCCAGGAGGTGCCATCCATCGCACGTCTCCTGCGACACAGTCACTGTGTTGAGCATAGCGGACAGGGTGAGAGAGCTCTCACCTCGTCCTGACACCCTTTGTGCAGAGGCTGTGAGTTAAATAAGTACCTGGCTCCTTTATGACAGTGTGTGTATCATTGTAAATACACTCGGGCGGTGGCTCAGTATTTCAACAACAACCCCATGTTAGTGAATTCAGTGCTAGGAGTGTGTGTGTGTGTGTGTGTGTGTGTGTGTGTGTGTGCGTGTGTGCGTGTAGTTGAAGACATTGTCAATGTCAACGACCTTGCTTCTCTCCACTTTGCAAGTACTAGGAGCAGAAACAGGTCCTTCTCATACCTTGTCCAGAGCAATCCCGCGCTGGCGGATATCCCGGTGACCCCGGCCAGGGCTACCATCAGTCTCCGTCGGCCCTGGGTCCGCACTGGCCCGCTGTGGTAGCGCCGAGACATCAGTGCCAGGCCCACAGAGGCCGCAGAAAGCGCCCGCAAGCGGAACATCCTGTGGAGAATGAGAGAGCCCATGGGAACAAAGTGTCACAAAAGATGAGGGGTAGGCACTTTGATTCCATCTTAGGATATATGATAGAGCTTGCAAGAAGCAGCAGAAATGCTGCTTTTGCAATACAACTCACCTAATCCTCAACCTGCTGTTAGACTGTTATAACATAACTATTTCAAACTGTCCATAGTCGTAATGCGTTCTTACACCTCGCTAGCACAACTTTTCCCATCTTTTTTGTTGAAGCAACAATTGTTCCTCTGTGGATTTGGATTTATCCCTTTACTAGCCCTTTACTTTACCTGTAAAGGAGCAGAACTATATTTGTGTTCCTGGAGATCTGCCTTTCCCACTGCAGATATTTCTTGAAACAATGAAAACAATGGTATAATTAAAAAACGATTTACCAACCGTTTGTCTTGCCTCCAAAACTTTATTTTTAATAAGACAGTGAGTAATTCATTAGTGTCACAGCCAGGTGATTAGAAATTAAGCAAGGGGCTGCTGCTGCTGGGCCTAATGTGTTGATTTCCAGACTCTGATAAGGAGGAGCGCCATCATTGGTGAGAAACCTTGTATTACCCATCAATATTCTGTGTTTCTATTATTAAGTCATCCCCAATTGAATCAGCAAAATTAAGGGAAAAAAACACAACAACATTGCATTTGCTAATTGGGAAGGTTCCGTGGTCCGTGGCATTGGGGACTGAGGGGACGGAGGAGGTCTCTTGAGTATGAGACTAAACATGCTTGAATACACAGACACTACTTTCAGATTTTCCAAACTCACAGACCGATGAGGGTCTCTTACCCGAGTCTTAACAGTAACTGAATGGACTGGAAACACTTGGACTATATTTAGGCCTATAAGCTATAAATCTAAACAGTTCTACGTTCGACATTTACAATGTCAGCATGTTTGTCGTTGACAAGACATTTAACAATAAGAGGTGCCTCAGAAGCTACATAACCATCAAATCCCTTTCTTTTAAAGGATGTGTCAATCAGGGAAGTAGAAGGGATTTTATTCTGGAATGCTTTGCTCTGCGCAACATAAAATCAATGTGTACAACCTAAACAAAACTATTATAAAATATACAATCAATACGACACAAACAACCCATGAGAGGACAGAGACACAACACTGATCTAGTGCATGGAACATTAAAACCAGTGTTGAGAAATATGTCTAGAGTCGGATTCGTCATTTTCAAGCAGGCTTTGTACTAAACCCTTGAATTCCCAGCTGATGGGGGATTTGAAAGATCTATTCCAGAGAAAACAAATACTGCTTTTGTTTTCAACAGCAAGCTCTATTTCTCCCCAACAGCCCAACATACCTTTTCTACTAGTGAGTTGGGGAAATCCAATGGATATCCACCATGAAAAGCCACATGTCAAACTATAGGTTCAACACCATTATCTGTAATGGTCAGGCTCCAATCACAAGCAGTACTCAGGAGCAGTTTCACATTATTAGCTTTTAATTAGGAAAGTTCATTCATAAGACAGGTAGCCACTGCAGACAGCTTAACCAGAATACTTAGCATAAAAAGAAGCCACAAAGCTCCTGCAATTAAATCCTGTTAATCTAAAATAACTAATAATATTTATTCGGTCATTTAACGGATGCTTTTATCCAAAAGCTTTTGAATCATTTGATACATGGCATAGCAGGTATGGGTTTAGGCATCTTACCAAGAGCCTACAGATAGACTGCGAACATTCAGTAACACATATCAGCTGGGAGTCAACCACTATCATCCTGCGCCCCATAATAATAGAATAACCTATCACAACCAATAGTGCCTGGTACCATAACACTTGTAGTGAGGGATTTGTACTTGACTGAATGATGAATGATCCATACCTAATAATAAACCTGCGGAAATATCTGACATTCGAGATATCCAAAACAAAGTACGCGGAGGGCAAACGAGTGCAAGTTTGCTATACTCGACTTTTGGTGATAGAATGTAGTTGAACACAGGGACACCATGTATGACACACCCCAATATCTGTTGAACACAGGGACACCATGTATGACACACTTCTACAATACAATTACAACATGTGCTACGTCCCCGCCGGACATTGTATGCATCCAACATTCATTAACAGTAACAACTTGAGATGTGCAAAAGCTAAGACTCACTTTTCAGCAAACGCAAAAAGTGAACTTGATGGTGAAGGCCTGAATATGAAATGAAAAGTGAACTTGATGGTGAAGGACCGAATATGAAATGAAATGTAAACACATTAGCACGCTGCTCTATGGTTTGGGACATAGCCATCGACATACACAATGGTTTAACATATGGTATATATTGTATATAGTATATATATATATGTATATATAATGTATATATTGTATGTAGTTGACTCGGGTTTGGTAAATGCAGGGCACTACATGTCAGATTTATATTTATTTATATTGCTAATGTTAGCTTGTTAGCAAGCGAAGCAACCACTACGTGATAACTGTTGAAGAGATGAGGTCATTTAAAATGTCATAAACTCGAGTTAGCAGTCATATCTACGTATGGCATGGGTTACTCACGTTTATTATAATAAGTCAAACAAAATATAGCGTTTCTTCGACGTGTACAAAAATGCGTTTTCTTCTTTTCGCTCTTCAACGACGACAACAGTTCCGTGTCTACACAGGAAGCCCCGCCCCCTGCACACGCTCCTTTGTATATAAGCTGCCTGGTTGGGCGGAGCAGGACCTCGTTACTCCGCCCCATGCAGCGGGCACAGGGACACTGTTAGCACATTCATATTATTCATAACAAGTCGTGCATATCAATACATTTCATTAATTGTAAACGTTTGTCGATCGGGATTGCTTGTATCCTCACAATCATAATAGCCAAAACAGAGCTACAATAAGCGTGAGGGCCAATCACAGTCATGGTGATTCTGACAGGGGCCTCTCTTTGATTTCATCACTTAGGCCTCTCATTAATTAGCTTTATTCTTTATCTCTTTTCCTTTTTCATCCCCTCCCATAAAACAAAATACTCTGAACATGCCTTAAATCATTCAATTGTATGTATGTATGTATGTATGTATGTATGTATGTATCAGCATAGTCTTTAAAGAGTATCTGGTATCTGGCCTGACGTGATAAGAAAATAGACCTTGACACGTTAAGGGTTAGGGTTAGGGTTAGGGTTAGCCCTAACCCTAACCCACGTTCAGCTGTTGATAGGGTGTGTAATGCTCTCCCTGAATGTCATAGATACTGAATTATGTGTTGGGTACACAACACATAATGACATAACATGTTGCTTGTAGCATCTCTGGAAAGTATTGTATTTCTTACAGAACATAGATTGTAGGCATTTGTTGATTAAAATACTGACAAGAATGCCTGTTTGACTTCACTACTCTGTTTTGAGGATATAATTTCTGTGGCAGCTTGTTAGTGGAAAATGCAAGGATGAATATTGATTCTCGGGTGGAAATGTATTAAAAAAGTGAAGCTGGTTATCATTTGAGAATGTGTGATAGGTACATTTATGATTTAATGTACTTATAAAGGGAACTTTGACCTGAGATTATTGAGACTTGGTTAATAGACCTCTTAATCAATAACCCTATCACAAAACCAAATCAAAGGCCATTAACTGCACTCTCTAATCTTTTCCTCTGCGCTGTGTTTTCTATTTGCAGTCATGTTCTGTTGTGTGTTTTGGTTTGTAATGCTATGATTGTAAATGCTTGTTTATTAACATTTTCTATGAAGACTATTTACATGAAAATATTTACATGAAAATCGTTACATATAGGCGACAGTGTTCAATATATATATTACCATATTGTTCCAATACCTGAGCCTTTTAAATATATTTTGTCCTCTCTTCTTGTTTCACAAGTTGGTGCTTTATTTCCATTCTAATTAATAAAATTATATTTCTGTGTTTTCTATTTGCAGTCATGTTTGTTTCCTTGTTAGTAATGCTGTGATTGTAAATGCATGTTTATTGACATTTTCTATGAAGACTATTTACAGGAAAATCTTTACATATAGGCGACAGTGTCATGTTCCATTACGTAAGAATATATTGTATCCTCTCTGCTTCTGTCTCACCTTACAAGTCGATACTTTATCTTCATTATAATTAATTCAATTCATTATAATTACATGAATTGGTTCAGTAATTTAGCCATCTCTTTACTAACTCGGTACCCTCCGTTATCTTCCCAAGATATTCATAAGATAAGAGAAGAGAAGATAAAATATTACTTTATTAATCCCAGAATGTAAATCCTAGCAGAAAGTACAGGACAGTAGAACAATTAAAAAGATAGTTTCACTAGCCCTTGACACTGACAAAATGTGCAGTACACTCTCATTCAAATCAATTCCATCTCATTCATGAATTCTTTTCTATTTGCGTTCCTCTACCAAACAAACAAGTCAATACAAATAGATCAAGTGCTCATCGTGCAAAGGATACACTGTAGAACATTAGTTTTGCTTAGTGGATTTACATTTCCAATACAAATATGGTAGAACACAGATGGCTCTTTTTAGAAGCACACACTGCTTGTTTACAATTTGCAGAAAGCAATCCATGTAAAAAAAAAAAAAGAAGAAGTAATAAAAGCATATATATATATATACATGTATATAGCTTATAATTCAAGTAAAACTAATATTTCAAATAAAATGGTCCAAACGGTCCAAGACAGGAAGGGCAGGGAGCTCTTGGCCCAACAGTTGAGTGAAATTCCTGACATCTTTCCTGACATAATATACCCCGGCCTTTTGGACCTAACGACTTCCTGACAGGCACATACATACAAGAATGCATGTACAAATGTGACTGCATGTCTTGCTTCTGCTTGGGTTTCCACTGCTGACTCATAGGCATGACTTGTTAGTCAGTAAGCAACAAGAACGGTGTGGCAGTTGCTCCTACCACACAGCACAGCGTGTGGTAGACTCACAGGACACAGGTAGATGTGGTAGAAACCAGTTTATTGGAGATAAACTGTGTGCCTTGATTATTCAAATGCACCACACAGGTGTGCTCACCCAGCCCCAGTCTAATCAGTCTGGTCGGGCCAGGTAAGGCTGCTTATACCAGCCCTCAACCACACACTCTCCACAAATGGGTTAAAGGTGAGACGTGAGATAAGATGCCTCGCCTAGACTGGCAGCATATGTACATAGTAACCACTATGCCGCTTCTTCTCTGAAGTATCTAAATCTTTTTGCAGCCTATCTCAGCCTGGAGTGCTTCATTAAGCAAACAGTCCATAGAGGAGATATGCTGGACTGCTGGTTTTACAGCACGTAGTGGCGTTTGCATGAGCAGCTATACCCAAGAAAAGACTATAGGCTATGGTGTGGGGGGAAAGTTGCAGTGAAATTTGATCCATGGCAGTAGCTGTGTATAATGATAACACATAGCTCCAGTGAAGGCTTGACATTACCAATGAAGATGTATGTTTACTTTATAGACATATTATATTATTATATCATATTAGTTTGTGTGTGACTGTGTGAGTGCATGTGTGCGTGTGTGTCTGTGCGTGTGTGACTGTGTGTGAGAGTGTGTGTGCATGTGTGTGTGCGTGAGTGCGTGTGTGTGTGCGCGTGTGAGTGTGTGTGTGTGTGTGTGTGTGTATCAGGGCATATATGTACACACAACTCTAACCAAGCTAATATATTGGGCTGAATTATATTTGTGTGTAGAATGGAATCACCTTATATCAGTATTGCGTCAGAGTGAAAGAAGGTGGTTTGGGTGTGGCCTTTTTTTTACTGCGTGGGATGGGCTCATTCATAGGTGACTAACATGTCAATGGTGTGTCTTTACTTGTTCCCTGACCACACACACGCACACACACACACACACACACACACACGTTATAACCTTATAACTATAAGCTGTTATAAGTTTTATTAAAAGTATAACTGAATCCCCCTAATGAATACAGACATACTTCAGAAAACAGGTGTGAGCTGGCTTGTCTTTTTATAGCTCAACGGACTGACTTGTAGACCTATATTCAATATGGTAGAAACAACAATCCACTGAAATATCCTGCTATTTCCGGCATGAATCCCATCCCATGATGGAACTTTGAAGTAGTTTTTTCAATCTTTCCCACTGAAAGGCGCTACAACAATGGAGCTACAACAGTGTTCACACAATGCCGTTCAAAGCCATATTGTTATGGCACATGGGGACTTCCCCACTCGCCACAGCGTGACACACTCCCTCAAAAATCAGTTCAGCCTAGAGAGACCACGGTCAGGTCGTTGTCCACATAAAAAAATGAAGAAATTAGCATTTAAATTGCATTGCCCACACAGTGTGTCGCACTGCACCTGAACAGGAAAGGATGCCGATGGTGAGCAAGGGTTCAGGGGCAAGAAAATCCTACGACAACATAGAAAAACTGTACTGAGGCATGTTAATGAATGTAAAAAATAAGCAGAATCCATTCGTTGTACCCAGGTTCTTCAACTTTCTTCTATGACATTTTTTTATTGTTTACTTTTCACCTTTGACCCATATGCGTTGCAGGTGTGGCCGTCAGTCACTAATGTGACTTGTTTGCCCGCAAAAGAAAACTGGTCACATTCCTCTGAGGGGGTCGGCTACTGGAAAAAAACATTATCCGTGATCTATATCAGTATTGCTTACATTCGTGGGACTTTATTTTATTCCTGAGAAACATTAAGCTGCTGCTGCTACTACTTTCTGCCATTTTTTAAGTGGATGCACATTTCAGAAGGTAGAATACACCCTTTCAAAGTCACTGTAGATCAATACAGTTAGACTGGATCCTCTATTCCTCAGTGAGTCTCCACATGACTGACTAGTGAAACAAACTGCGTGCAGTGAGAACACTATGGGATATATGCCACAAACAGTGAGGCATGGTCTACAGCAGGGGTCCCCAACCTTTTTATCACCGCGGACCGGTCTAATGTTGACAACATTGGGGGGGGGGGGAATGACAGGAGACAGCGACACCCGGAGCGTGTTCCTTATGTCCAGTCTATTCCGCAATTTAGTTTTCGTTGCATTC
>OMNO01021590.1:8034-19108 GCA_900303215.1 Trachyrincus scabrus | reverse complement strand
AACTGAAACTTTGATTTTGAACTTTTGTGACCCGCCAACCGAACAAGTGTGACCCGCCAACTGAACTTTTATAACTTTGAATTTGATTTGAGTTGAATTGCAGATACGAGTATGATTTTCAATGTAAGTGAATGGTAACGCATGACTAGTCAAAAATTAAATTGTTACTAGAAAGAATGAGAATTATGCCAAGTGACGCTAAGACCATGAAAGGCAAAAACGGCTGGTCATACAAGCCATTACATTAATCTAGACCAGTGTTTCCCAACCTTGGGGCCGCGGGCCCCACGCGGGCCCCATACATTTAATTGACATCGCACTTGTGAAGATACCGAAAGACGATTTACAAAGACATAAAACACAAACGAATATCAAGTGGTAAAAAAAATAAAAAACATATTTGCGGAAGCGTCTTGACCAGTGCCTTCTAATCTGTGATTTACACAGATCAGTTTGGGAAGGAGACAGCAGTCTACGCACAGCGAGCACCAGAACCCAGCTGTCACAAGATGTGTACAGCAGATCATGTACAGCATTACATTACATTACAGTCATTTAGTGGACGCTTTTATCCAAAGCGACTTCCAATAAGTGCATTCGACATAGGTAGGCAAGAAAACTACTAGTCACCAGAAATCGTAAGTGCATTTCCTTCCTAAACAACAGCAACTAAGAGCATAACTAGTGTTAAGGTAAGAACAGCGTGATCGCTCTTTATACAGATATGCTGCGAGACTCTAAGGCGGACAACGCATGCAGGTCCACATAAACGGGGCTGGTGTGGCGTTTATGACATTTATGATCTTTAATGACATTACAGCCCTTTGCCTGGGCACTTACATATTAGGGCCGTGTTTGTCATATTCCATGACAATTTGTACGGTACGTACAGGCACTTGATGTACTACAAACATTGCCTTGACTGTGTTTTTTTAAGCTTTACAACAGACAATCTTCTCTCAAGTCATTTCGTGCGTGTCCTCCATTACGAGTACATTTAGTGGGTTGCAATATACACAGACGTTAATGTGTAATGCTTCCTAATATAGCTCTGTTCAGCAAGTAAGAATACTTGGGGAGGCCCCGACATGAAATCCCCTTCGTTTATTGATTGTGTGACTTTTATTTTGATTTTGTTTATCCTAATTCAAACGCCCCGTTGTGTTCTGAATGTGAGCGTTGACGTCGTCACTCACCTCAGGATGAGCTTGCAGTACTCCAGCGCGGTCCGTGGGCATCCCCGGTTCTCCAAGAACATCATGTGCTTATAAAGAGCCAAATAAAATGCCCTGTAAACGCACATAAAACATTAACACCATCTACATCTCTCAAGATAAACAACCAACAGAACCATGAATGAGGGCTGAATGGAGCAGACCTACCTGTTCTCCGGCCTGAGGAAGTCAAGCCTGGAGGTTCCTGAGGTCAGACTGAACAACGGGTGGAAGGAACATTCAAAGCTGTACAAGGCTCTCTCTGCAAAGCAACCAACACACAGTGTAAAATATTAGATTGGTATGCCCTACATCAGGCCTGGATCCTCTAGGTAACCAGCTGAGCAAAACCCTGTGCATGTGAATAATACTAGAGGGACCTTTCATCGTGCACATCGCAAAACTTCTACCTATCTAACAGCTGATTTGCCGCTTTACCGCCTCTCTCCACTTCTACGCATCGCTTTGAGCTTAATGTGCATCGCTTTAAGCTTAATGTGCATCAGCAAATGAAACAGCATTTTAAAGCAGCAATAGTTAATTTTACTCACACTGTGACATTGCCATTAAATCAATCCTGAACATGAAAGGGTGATTTCGAAAGACGCTACTTGTTATGGATTAATCACCAAGCTACTGACCATGCACTATGCAACCTCTGCCTTCTAATGGACTAGCTGTAGTCCATTGGAACGTCTAACCCTGAAATGGGGATGTTCATCATTTGTTTTGGATGCTATTGGATGGCATCATTTCTTTTGGACAATATTTTAGACAAAACCTAATTCTATTTTGAAGAACACAAAATGCCCACCAATAAGCTCCCTGGCCAGTTCTGGGTCCTCGTGTATTCGACACACATCAGACAGCTGCAGCAGGGAGTCCAGGTGATAGGGGTTCGTGAGCAGCAGAGTCTGGAGAGAGAGCAAAGAGACATCTGCTTAGCATTTACAATGTTAAATACTATTAGGAACTATTTAGTCATTTAGCGGATGCTTTTATTCGAAGCTGAATTCAGATATTCAGATAGGGGTTAGGTATCTTGCTCTAGGATGCCTACAGACATTGGGGATCGAACCCAGAAGCTTTCAGCTGGTAGTCAAACACCCTAGTCACTATGCCCTAGTCACTATGCTATCCTGCCTCCTAAATAGGAGTTAGTTGAGATGGTAGCAAACATGTTTTAAATCAAAACCAGCAGAATATTGTTCTCTTAGCTTATTTATTTTATTGAACACTTTATTTGACCAGGTTGATTATCATCATCTCTTTTACAAGAGAGACCTGGCCCAGACAGCAGCAGCATCAGCTTGAGGTAGCTAGGATTACAATTAGCATTAAGCAGTGCTATGAGTGACAGTGGTATGTGTGTAGGCCTATATAAAGTATATATAGTGGTTGCCCATTTATTACAGAGGAGCAGAGGAAGTCTGACATAGTCAGTGAGTTATCATTATAATGTATTTATTGTTTGGTAGTGTGTGACCACTCGTGGATAAACCTAAACCCAAGCCCTTACTCACTGCGTTACATATATCTCAGGATTTGCAGTATCTAATAGTAAAGTGTGTTACTTTGAGTATTCCCTTTCCAATTTCATTTTTTTTTTCTAATCAAGTATATTGGCAGCTTTAGCGCCTCCATCTGAGATGGGGAATTCTTACCAAAATGTTGTTGTTATTCATGGAGTCCACAGCATCCATGAATTTGAACTGCACCTGCTGGTAGTCTCGACTGTGCTCAAACGTAAAGTAATGAAGGCCATCCTTTGATTGGAGCAGGGACATGGAAATTCCTGCGGACCAATCACATTCATGAAATCAAACTAATGTGGTAAAAAGGTCAAATAGAGGAAGTATGATTTCCTTCATTTTCTTCTCAGAGAATTCCACAAGTGAAATAATAAAATACTTAGGGATGCAATGCAAACAATTAGCATACTGTTGATAGCATCTGCCAACACATTAACACGACCTGATCCCATACTTTTACTGAATGTTATACACGTGACTTGGGATCATTATCGTACAGGTAATAAATTAAAATCCCCTTTTTAATGAACATTAACATACATGACCTCAACAAACAAATCATGACAAATCGTCAGGAAATCAAGTCACTTTAGAACACAATACTGCTTTCATTTCATTCAACTTTAGTTCTGTAACCGTTCTTTTTAAACCGCAATGGAGGAAAGATGATTTAGCATCAACCACTCACATGCTAGCGGCCACCAACACCGTGCCGTATGAGTACAAGTTATGCAGGAGGTACCTGGGCGACTGAAGCGAGGCCATGTGTCTTTAGGAACGGTCATCCAGGTGGTACGATGGAACTGCCTCTGTCTCTGTCGAGGCCTGCGATACAACCGATCAATAACCGATCAATTATATATATATATATATATATACATACACACATATATACGCCACTATAATGAAGACAATCATTAAAACAAGAAGTGAATACCGTTGTTCTCCAAGAACTGCTCGAGCCCCGAAGTATCTCTTCAGCTCTGTTTCTGGATTCAGGTTCCTGACGAAGGAACATGTTACACAGTAGTTATAGTGCTGGTCTTTCGTTATTACATGAAGCGCAAGTTAGCAAACAGAAGTTAGCAAACAGAAGTTAGCAAAAAAACGTTGCTGTTCAAAACATTAATGAGCACATTTTAATTTATATTTGATAAGAAAATAATAACAATTAATAGTAGCAGTCCTTTAAAAAAACACCATGAAATGAAAATGGACTATTTAACCTTGTTAGCTCATTTGTGCAGTCATATTATCCACAAAGCCTTATAACCTTTATTTAACCAGATGACACTCGTTAAGCACAGTGAGCGACCTGGCCAAGAAAGCAGCATAAAACAGGGTTCCAGACATAAAACAGAGGGTTACATCACGGTTACAGAGACGACACAAAAAAGTACAACAGGCGCTCATACACAAGCATACAGGAACCTCTGGTTTCAGCATAAATCTATGAATCTGTTCATGTGACATTTGGTAGTTAAAAATCACAGTTTGCTGAGGCAGAGCTCGGTTTACAAACTTCATGTAAGACGTCACAAGATCGCATGTAGAACTGTTGCGATCAGCAAATTCTGATGCTTTGAATTTACATTCTCAAAAATGGAGAGCTAAGTTACGACTGCATGTTGTTGTATAAAAAAAACATGTGAGAATCACCTGCCTTGCTTTTTTCCCAATAAGCTAGAAACCAGAGCTGTGCAATAGCATTAACATGCAATGCTCAGAGAGTGAAATTTCCACAGCCAGACTGTGTGTGTTTGTTTACAAGATGTATTTTGTACTTTGTACTTTTTTTTATTAATCCGTCTATAAATACAGGCAGGCTAGTGTAGTGGCTAGAGTGTAAAGGTTCGGGGTTCTAGCATCCTTGAGCAAGATGCTCAAACCCTTATTCACTCCTCGATGACGTGAATCCGTAATGTCTGTATCTGAAGTCTCTGCCACAGATCCTCCTTACCTGTGCTCCACATATATTGCAGACCTCCCGTCGGAGCCTCCTGAGTCCTCACTCTGCAAGGCGAGCCCGTTGTCCTCTATGGACTTCAGCAGCGCGTCTATATCGTCTTCTGCGACATCCTCCTTCAAGCAGAGCAAAGAGGGGCCAACTGTAGTGGTTGAAGTAGTATGCCAAGTAATTCACGGTGTGTGATTATATACACACGTTTCTAGAAAGGCAACATATTGACCTGAAAACATGATCCACACAAACAACTGCTTGACATTTCTTCCGTCTGCTGAAACAAATAGGACGTCTGAACTCTACCTGTGTACCTGCCGCTGCAGACTTTTTATTTTTCTTCTTCTTCTTCTTTTTTACTTTTGCTCCGCTCAGCGACTGGTGAACAGAGAACATGAACATTATCACGAACAAGTCAAATGAGGAGCAGGAGAGGGCCAGCTGTGTCGACACCTACATTGGGAGAGTTTTCGTCTTGCAGCTGGTCGCTGATGTTTTCAGTGTCTTTGTTGTCGAGGGGTTCCTCTGCTTTCTCAGGCTCGTCATCTAGTGAGGACTTCTCTGCTTCACATATCTGTCAGATGTGTTCAAAACACAGTGTTTACCGGGTTAGGGTTAGGGTTAGGGTGTTTACCGGACAGTCAAAGTGTCAAGACAGGTAATAGTAACTATACACCATCTACATCGTCACATCTTACACATATGTTTATTGCAAGTTGGCAATTCACTGATAAGACACCAGGGCAGCCGGCAGCACTAGCATTGTTTTGAGCTAACATTAGCTCTAAGACACACAACTACAGCGTTCAACACACAGATTGACATGTCATGGCGAAAGCCTTACGTGTCTTGACACATCGAACACGTACCAACTCATAGATGTTGCTGAGGTTCTTCTGGGTCTTGTTCTTCTTAGCCTTGCGGCCACTGTGGCCGCTGGCCGGGGGACCGACACCCTCCAGCTGGTCCTCATCCTCGGCAGCCTGGTCCGACTCCCCGCCCAGATCCCCGAGGTCCAGGGCCTCCTGGCCTCGTTGCTTCCCTTTGAGCCTCCGCAGAGCCCGGCTCGACATAATTATTCTTATTATTCTTATTATTATTATTATTAATGCCCGGACATAAGCTACTACTTCTCGCCTGGGTAGCTAGCTGGTACGTAGTACGTACACACTCAGCAGATCACCGCCCGCCGACGTCAAGCCGCCCGAAGTGAACCCCATTCATCCGGTGGAAGATGTCATCAAATCACAAATGCCTCATACCGCTGAAATCCACTAAGTATATACATTGTGTGTATAATGTGTGTATAGGGAATTTTATATTTCGGGATTTTAAATAGAATAGGTCGCATAGGCGTGCGACTATTTGTGACACATTTCTCGAGTTCTTTGCTGTCTTACTGTCTTTAGTAGGAATAAAGGAGAATAAAGGAGGCGAGTCACGTGTTCAGGCGTGGCGGAATAGTACGTTACAGAAGCTCAAGCACAAAATAGATCAAAACTATGTGTACTAATTTTAAAGCTTTTACTTTGGTGGGAAACGTCATGATCGCAGCCAACTGTCAGCAGCTTGACGACAACGGAGCGGCGCTCGAATGTTGACATAGCATGAAGGGTTTTGATTGGTGCAACGCGCTTCTTCTACAGGGGTCATGTTTTGGTTGGCTTTCCGTCAGCTTGGTTAGATAAAGGAATACCGCCCCCCGGAGGTATAACAAGGGTACTACTGTTCAGAAAATATTCAAAAATATGTAGCCTATAATGTAAACATGACTGAACACTGACTTTACATCGGGAGTTCATCACAAGGTCACGTATGTGTTATTTTAGACAGACAGACAGTAATAGATTGATAGATAAACTAATAAACTAATACATATAACATATAACATACAGCTTAATGTATAATTAAGGTGTAGAAAAATGTGATATGGTAAAATATAATTCTGATTAACCTTAAAAATGGAAAGGGGATATAGTTATAGTTAACAGACATCTGCTGTTAATGTTATGATATACTTTTGTATAGGCCAGCCTATAGTGCAGAAAGTGTACAGAAAGTATATTTAGGGAAGTTGGGGAAAAGGTCTACAGGAAGTAACAAGATATTTTCAAAGGTACAAATCAGTCCAGTCTTATGAAAGCAGATAGACATGTACAACAGCCACACTAAATCTAGTTTATCAGGTTTATAATCAGATACTACAACTTTCCATGTCACTTCACAAAGTTCCACAGTAATTCACAATGTTAGTCAAATATATGCATTAAGAAATCTTTATTTTGTGGCATAAATTCATAGTAACAATATGTCTCACCAAAATCCTTCACGAAAGACATTATTTAATAGTGCATGTGGCAGGGGTACGCAAGAAGGGAACTGAGAGGGGAACATATGAAATAAAACGTGTTGGGCTTGAAAATAGAAGATTAAATGTACCTTTGAATTTCTAGTTCAATTGTTTCTTGAAGGTTACACTGTACAACTAAAGTACTATCTCTAGCCTCATGACTATCTAAATACACAATTATAGTTTTACATATTAACTTAAGTGACATCTGAAAAAGGGTAAATGCACTGACAACTTGTGTGTACATTTAAACAGTGCACATAATTTCACCATGTTTCTCATTCCCCAATCAGCAAAAAAGACAGCAAATAACTGAAAGAAGAAACAGGCAAATAACATTCAGTTGACCTCAGTGATGTACCGTTTGCATAGAAAAAAGATAAGGTCCTATCCCTGTCCGCCCAAAGATACATCCCTCATTCAAACCCTCATTACAAATCAACATTCATATGTGGTGTTTGTACCAACGTTTTGATCTTCTAGTTCCCTGGACTAACACAAATACACCTCATTGCAGCTGTACAAAAGTAAGAAAATAGTTTCTACAAATATAAAACGAAGGGTGAAGGGTAAAATCATTCCAACTCATCACGTTTCCTCATTAATGCAACGACCCCTCAATTAGAATCCCAATCCCAGCAGGAATGGATAGTAGTCCTGGTGCTGTGGTGTGGTGTGGCACATGTAAACTCTAGGGGGAATCAACAGAAGAGACAGCTGGGGGGCCTTTTTTATTCTTCATTGGCAGTAACGTTAATCGGGTTAACATAAGCTGCTCCCTCCAGGTCCTCGGCCCGTTTCCTGCGCATCTCTGCCGGCGGTCTCGGAGGAGGATTTTGAGGGGGCTGCTTGATGCTGTCTCCGACCGCCTTCCGAGTCTCCGTCCTGGGCAGAATGGGCTCCCATTGCTCCCCTTGTATCGCAGCCTACAGTACGGACACAAGGCTTGCAAGTTAGTGCTCATGTTTGCTGGTCACACTACATGACAGGTTGTTAATAAAATAAAAATTGTAATAAAATAAACTACATATTGAATAGAAATTAAAATAAAATAAAAAAACAGGGGGATGTTCAGAGGGAATTCAAGATGAACGCCATAATCACAAGGTTTCTCAAAACATGAGAAATACCAAATTGGATTTTTTTTCCAACTAAGTACGATGGTTGGTTTACAATCTAACAATAGTACAATATACCCTCATACCTAGGTCAGTAAAATTTCACAACACCTGAACAATGTCTCAACAATTTCCACTTCGTTGCTACCATTTCCTTGTTACCATTTCCTTGTTTGTCTATTTTCTTCATGCCCGGTCTTACCAAACAGCTGAAATACGGTGGGCGCATTTCAACATTGCTCTGAGATACTGCTACCATTTGGAGGTTTTCAGTTTGAAGTAGATTATCGACCATCCAGGTATACATACCGCCAGGTAGATCAGACTGGCAAGCCCCAGACACACACAGCCAAGGACGGTGGCGAGCATGAATCCCCCTGGAACACATATTCTAAACAGAGAGGAGACAGACAGAGAGAGATCATCTCAGACGGAGAACACCTCCACACGTAGCTAGGAGCCCGGGATGGAACCAGACAACCTGCTCTACCCCTTGAGCCACACCCAATATACTAATAATAATAATTTATAATTAGTATATTCATATTGTATTCAAACACTCGTGAGTGAAGCCAAGCCAAGCCTAACCCTATTCATGCTTGGTTGGAGGGCAGGACACATCTGGCAGTAACTGGAGGACAATGTTGTCTAACAGGGAAATGCCACAAAACAAAAGGTGCAACTTACGCTGCATGTAAGAATGCTCTGACATAGTAGTTCCTTGTCACTGGGCCAAACGATTTCACACACACTGTAAAGCAGTACTGACCCCTGGAAGACAAACAATACACATAGAACAGCAAGAATTTAATAGTTATTTCAATGATTCACATACAATCAATCACCTATATGAATAAATAACACCACTTACGTCCTCTCCACACTAGTGCCTTTGTTCCTCTTGCCTCTTGGATACTCTAGCAGGCATACAAACACTCCTGCAGCTCTGAGTGTCTGTCAAGGTTATTATTACCTTTCTGGTTTTAGATCATATGTATGCATGTCATAGGCATAGATCTATGTAGTATTATTGAGTTAATAATATTATTACGTTATTATTCTTTTTTTTATATACCTTTTATATAGACACCTACATGCCTAGCCCCAGCCATTGGGATGCTTATATCAGGATAGTCCCATCGAACTGGTTCTAACCTGTAACTTAAGAGTAGGCCTACTTGTCTTCTTACACACACCTCATCGGCATAGGGCGGGATATGCTCAGTTTGCTTGCAATCGATACTTTCATCGCGCTACACCCGAAAATGTATTTAGAAAAAACATTAAAAAGTGTATTTTACTAAGTTGTCTCAACCAAAGGATACATCGAATAGGCAGCATACTGCCATCCTCTGAACGTCCCGGCCACCCCCACTATACCACCGGTAAGGAGAACTGAAAGAAGAAAACAGGAAGACACAACAACTCTTTTATTCATCTGAGACCAAAACAACATGTACTATTCGATAATGCGTCTATTCCTTTTAAAATGTCATTACAGACATCTCACACGATTTTAAAACATGGGCCACTTCACATTATTATTCTGCCAATTGACTATTACCGTCACTGCTGGTTTACTGATCTAAAAGAAATAAATGTATTAAGGCAACAAAAAGGGTTGACTTACTGAGTCCCGCAGCGAGGGCTTGCTCGTTGGCCCACATCGCCCACTCTATTTTTCCCATTGTGCTCTTAAGACTGCAGACCCTGTCAAGTGTCAAGCTGTCGTCTGTTCGCTCCTAAACAAGAAAGTTGGGCCAGTTCTTCCTCATATTTAACAACAAAAGGTAGGTATGGTTGGGAGGGACCAACGAGTTGGCCACCCCTGAAACTGCGCGTCATTTCCGAATTGTATAATCAGTCGCGATAGGAAACAGATTTATACCATAAAACGGGTTTCATTTGAACTTTCAGAGAGCGCAACCCCACCGTATTGCGATGTCCTCTCGTTGGGGGCCCCCAATCGATAAATCTCTGTCTACACATGACTTTTAAGCGGACTAACTACCCATTAGAAAAATAAACCACTATTCAGGTAGAATACATTAATCCAACACGACAGCAGACCAAGCCGATTAAATAGATGACTAAATAACATTTGGTTTTATTATACACAAAAAACAATTAAAACAATTGAAATCTGTTCTACACATTTTGACAGCAAAACAATAACTAATGACTGTTTTATAACTGACTAGTTTTATATTCATACAACAGTCTCTATGTCGCAATTCAAAATATATTTTTCTCTTTCAGATCCATAATAAAAGCACAAAAGATTTGTCTTTTCGATGTGATCTATAGCTATAGCAGCTTATGGTGTCGGACTCCCAGCTGGTTAGGCATTCGGTAGCCCGTCGGCTCCAAGCAGGTGATGTCTGGGGTCCTCCAAAACACAGGGGCCAGGTCCCGCCTTCAACAAACACAGATAAACAGAGAACACTTCACCCTGCTTGCTTCGAAACAACGCAGTCCGTCAATACAGATACAAGAAATACATAATATTATTAACAACGTACTATGTTTAGTGTGTGTATACCTTGGTACTGATTATGTAGCCAATTCCCTTTGGCATGGGCTCGAGGGTGATTGCATTCTTCAGCTCCTCAGAAATGTCAACGTGTTCAACTTGGAGACCGGTTAAAAACCTGTAGAGGAGAGGGACAGACCGGTATCACGAATATATGAGGGTATACCTTGTATGAAAGCTAGGTGTAGGTTCAGTGATGGCCTACTCACTTTTTCCCGTTGTCTGGAGGGAAGAAGTGGCGGACCACGTGGAGAAACTCAGCGACGTGTTGCTGTAGAGTGTAGATGACAGCGTTCGGGCCAGCATCAAATGTGTAGGCAACCTGGACCAAAACAATGCAGTGTTAATAATGGGTTAGGGGTGTGGA
>OMNO01021587.1:0-11293 GCA_900303215.1 Trachyrincus scabrus | reverse complement strand
TTCAAATTAGGAGTCACTGAAAGAATAAAACGGCCTTCCTCAGCTCAACCGTGCCGTGGGATTTGTTCGATCTGAAACCTATTTAGAGCCTGTGGAGAAACAGTGGCATGGGCCAATCTCAATCGTGAGCTTTGCCGCAGTCTGCGTTTCGTGATGAAGTGAGATGAACCTTGTCTTCCTTTTAGAAATCGCCAAGTGGCTCAAAGTGGTGGATGTTTTTATTATTATTATTATTATTATTATTATTATAATAGACGGACAAGGTGTGTGATTTTCTGAAGTATTGATTCTGACTTGTGACGACTTAAGGACCCTGTGAAGGTTGCAAAAGAAGCAATTACAAAAATGAAGCAATGCGACATCAGTGTGTATACTGCAAACACACCGTGGTGGACGAAAAGTACTGAGATCTGACAAGTAAACACTGCCTCTGAACACAGTACTCGCGTAGAAGAAAAGGTCCACTCGAGTTAAAGTACGTATTTATCACATGACCTCATTTTGATATGAAGTCATATTCACTCCTTTCGGTTTGTCTTAAAAAAGGGGTGATGTTCTCGTTTTGGTTTGATTTTTGTTTTAGTCGGACCAACTAACAAAATACTGATGGTATTGCATGCATCAAAAAGTATCTGTTAAAAAGTATCTGTTAAAAAGTACAAAATATAATATTTGCATTGGAATGCAACGGTATAGATTTACCCCGAGTAAGTAGGAGTATCTCAAAATGGTTCAACAAGTACAGTACTTGAGTAAAAGTACTTTTCACCCCTGTGTATACACAACAGTTGGATATTAGATATAGTTGGAGAGGAACACCGATTAGGTTGTTTTTGAGCATGGTGGCACGTATTGCTTGTTTCGTCTTTGGCCAGGTCACGGTCAGACCAAAACATTCAACCTGAGTAAAATAAGACGGTAAACATCCAAAAATAGCAGATGTTGCTAAGCATTGAAGAAGAAAAAGAAGTGATCAGGATTCAGCCAAACCTTGCCCTACTTTAACTGCATGGCATCACCCGACTCCCAGCTCTTTAGATTCATGTCAGCGGAGGCGCTGCTCTCTGCCTGACAGTCTGGGAATGAATAGCGCTAAATTCCCTGATTAAGGTGGAGTTGTTTTTTCTTCAATTTCTTATTTGAACAAAAAATATAAATGCACTCTGATCATCGTGTTTAGCATCGCACCTCAGACTGTAGTTTGAACACATAGGAGCACTTTTAAGGGTTTGCTTTTGTACAACACTTATACTATAAAGATCCCCTGTGGATCACCATCAAAAGACTTCAATTCCTTCAAGATGCTCCAACGCCACGGCGAGATTTCACGCAATCGATGATCGGGCTCTTGTAGCCTAACAGCCACACTCAAACTCAGCGAGGTTTTATCTGTCGTTGGTTCTTCCAGAAGATATAGTGAGAAGCTTAAGGCAGAAGACGACTCCACGCATGTCAATGTTCCCAGGGGCCCGCTTGCAGGATAGTCTAGTGGTGTTAGCAGGGCGTTTAACTCCCAGCCATAAGGTAAGGCGGTAGCCAACCTTGAGGAAAATGCCCTAACACCCGACCTGCTCCTTAATGACATGCATGCATCTGAAGATCACCAAGTCCCTTTGGACAAGGGCGTCTGCCACATGACTAAATTGTAAATCGTAAATAGTAATAGGCTGAAGCATTCACAATGAACAGTCTCCATTGGTATCCACTCATTTGAAGGTCTCTCTCTCTCTACTATGGCCTTACCTGTACTGCCTTGTAGAGGAATTTCCATTCCGCAAACAGTCTGTCAAACTGGGTCCTGTCGGTGCCGCTAGAGGAGACCAGGGTCTCCAGCTCCGTGATGTGGGCCTCGCAGTCTTCCAGGTCCTTCAGGATCACCTGAGGAAGCCAACCCACATGTACAATAAGCGACCTTTCTACCTGTCAATGGACCCTTTTCATGGAGGTGTCGTCGTAGGACATGACACTGATTATGGGTTTGCTTCTCTCATGTACCAGGGCACAGGTAGTAGACGTCTCTTCACTAGTCTACGGCCCGTACCCTGGTACATAAAAAGTAGCAGACCCATAATTAATGTTATGAGCGACGCCTGTGTTGTCATCAATTCAAGAAAACGCACACGCACACACACACACACACACACACACACACACACACACTCCAATTGTCACCTGCAAGTTTCCATCTTTCTAAACGGTTAAGGTTTCAGTGTGTCTGTGACCCGTTTCGTCCACAGCTCACTTCTTTTGGCCATTTCTCTACCCGTCAAACACTATAATCACTATCAACGGTCAAAAGGTCCTGAGTAGGCATTTCTTCAGACTCTGTGGGGAGACCCTCACAGAGAACAGAGACTAACTGTTGCCTCTGGGAAGGACTGGGCTTGATTTTGGTTGGTTTGTTTCGCCGCCGTTTTTGTGTTTTGTTTTGCATGCAAATGTGTTCCTGTATCTTCTTGACCCCAGGAAGGCTACCTGTCAAGATAACGAGGATCTAAATCGATAAATATCCACAAACAAACAAAGCCCTCACCCCCAGCTGGTCCGTCTTGCTCTTCTTGGCGAGGATGTCTGGCTGAAGGACATCAGCCACAGCCAGCCTGTCTCGGAGCTCGCTCAGCGTGCAGCGGATCACCTCATGGGCATCGCCAAACTGCTGGGTCCTGGACAGCACGCCCTGAGACAGAGGACAATACAGGCTTTATACTGGCATTTAAAGGAGCTCAAAAAGACCAATACTACTTTGATGGCCACCAATGACTTTTAGGTGATGCCCATGAGCACCTCACGCTCCCCCAAATCACACCCAACATCCCAGCCAGGGTCTAATGGGTCAGCCTTAAAGGCTCTGCTCATGCAGACGCATTTCACGGTCTGTTGGCAACCTGTCTGGGGGGGGAAAAAAGCTATTTATCGAGCAACAGTAGGCTAAATAGTTGGGTTTTCAATAGCCCAGTCTATGAAGCGATGCAGCCATGGACCCTAAGAAATCCAATGAAAAGCAAGAGGCACCGTTATTGTAAACTTTGAGCGTAGCAGCAGCAGCAGCAGCAGAGGAGGAGCGCCGCAGAGCAAAGCCGCAAGCCACGGAAAAGTAATTGGTACTACAGTACGGCGACTGTCGACGGATCCTGGGGCCATTTAAACAACCAAACCTCCCTTTAACTCCCCTCCCCTCCCCTCTCTCTCTCTCTCTCTCTTACTTGAAGCTGGCTCTTCCTCTGCAGGAGCTGCGTGTGCAGCAGGTCACGGCTGTTTGCCGCGGCGCTCAGTTGGGCCCCCAGGACCTCAGCGCGCTGTGGCCCGAACACGGGGGCCAGCAGGTCAGCCCTGGCCTGCAGCAGGCTCAGACGCTCCTGCAGCTGGCCGCTGTGCTTCAGCAGCCGCTAAGACAGAGACAGGGAGAATAAGATAGATTTTTAACTGTTATGTTGTGTCTTATGTTGTGTCTTACGTTTACTTTTTGTGTTTTGGCAACGTAAATGTACATTTTCCACGCCAGTAAAGACCTTTGTATCAGAATCTGAGACAGGGAGACAGAGAGCGAGAGACAGAGAGAGACAGAAAGAGAAAGAGGGAGACACAGAGAGACAGGGACAGGGAGACTTGGATGAGCGATGTATGGTGCCTCAAATGAACCAACCAGGCGATTAGGGTCTGGAGGCATCATCAGTGGTGCTTTGTAACTGAGGATGTGTGTACGTTAGCGCAGCTCCGCCGGCTGCCCGACCTGACACTTATCTCTTTGGTCGACTTGATTCTCTAGCGTGTTGCAAAAGGGACGTGCCACTCCCATTATCATTGCCTGTGTCAAACGTGTTGGCAGAGTTGGAAGATGAAAAGAAAGCAATCATTAGGAAGTAAAGGAAGAAAAAAAAAGCATGGCAATTTCAAAGTGCACCACGGGGTGTCTCATTAACAAACAAAGAGGTTATGGAGAGGCAAAGGCGTGAGAGAATCACATCATTGTATTTGATTTGCATGATTTTGTATTTGGGTACTTGTACCATTACACATATCGGTTTTAAACATGCAGTTTTTGATTAAATGTCTTTGCACAGGAACCGTTAGATAAGTCACTGATGGGGAAAGGCAGACACGATTCAGTCCATGTAATAGTTTATAGTGTGTGTGTGTGTGTGTGTGTGATCCCTCAGGTTCCCAGCAATTAAATTCCTAGTAATTAAATTAAAAATATTGGATGCTATTCTGTGCTCAAAAGAGACGGATTGAGTTTGGTGAACTGAACTCTTGCCTGTAGCGCAGCCGGTCTGGTCCGGTCTGGTCCAGTCTGGCTTCAGCCACCTCTGTTTCTGAGTGCCACTTCTTTGTCTGAGTCCAATGAGCAATCAGACTGGGCTCTGAACAGAGGCCCTCCCCCTAAGCTCTGTCTAAAGGTTCCACACCTTGGAGTAAAGCGGTCAACACACGATGAGCGTCCAGCGCTTGGCTGGACGCTAGGTTGGCCGTTTGGAATATCGCCAGCCAACAGACGGGGGAGTTCATCGCTTTTAACTCGCTTTTAATACGCATTTAGGTTTAGAAGTGAAGAAAGCCGTTGCCGTTGAGAGTCTGCTGGTTTTATAACGTCAAACAAAGCTGTACTCTGATTGGACGAGCTTCGAGAGGTCGGCGTCAAGCGGGGTCAAAGTTGAAATAGTTTGAACGCTAGGTTGGGCTTCAACACTGCATAGGAATACACTGGCAACGCCGACGATGAGAGCTCATCATGTGTTGAGTTGACCGCTTAACAAGTCAGTGGGTAAACTAAAAAAACAATTTAACTAAATGTGGCCATTTAGAAAAGCCGTCATTAAGTCTGGAAAAAATTCACAGAATACCAGAATGGACTTGTTGGACTTGTGTTTTTAAATGGCAGCGACAACCTTCACTCAGTGATAAGCAAACCATTCCTTCCGCTGGTCGAGCTGCATATCCTTCACTGATTGTGCAGTTGGGAACAAAATGATATTCTGTTGCCACCAAAAGTGGAGAACAAAGCAACTCGGGGTCAATGCAGGCGCAGGTTCGTTGTGGTTAAAAAGCTTTTTGGATGAGCTTGTAGTTATCACACCCATCCCGCTACTCGTCTGAAAACATCCGGGAATCCGCTCTAGCCCCGCCCCCATGGCGACGGGATGCCACGGTGTCTGCAGGCATGGCTAGTTCGATTTAAAAAAAAAAACACTTCCCCAAGACCTTTTCTAAGTGCCACCTGAATTTAAATTTAAATTAATTAAATTTAAAGAACTCTCGGTGGCCATGGAGGTCACTGCACCGAAGCCACGGTCGGCACACCAAAGGGGACATGGCTCAATCCCGAGCAGACGTGGCCACGCATACAGATGCCACGTTCTGTTTAACCAAAAAAAAAACTTTGCACTTTTTTAAAAAAAAATCGTCACTGCCGCCGTCATTTTCCAAAAAGAAATAAAAGGGGAAATCTAGTCACATCAAAATGACAATCAAGGATGTGGCCAAATAAAACAAGTTCTACAATTCTTTAAAACCTTTAAAAAAAAAAATGTTGAAGGCTTAGGGTGGCGGTGTCTAGCCGGAGCATGTAACTCACTTCCGCTGTCAGCTCAGCTCCTTGTTAACTCCCTGCTGGTTTCCACAGCAGCAAAAACAAAAGCCTTTCCTTTGGAAGGGGGAGGGGGGGCGAGGTCACCCAAGGCCATACACGCAGACGTATCATCAATATTAATGTGTGTTTTAGAAAGAGGGAAAAAAAACATCTAAACTCAAGAATGGAAAACCACTCTTGACCATGGATCTTTTTTCTGATTTCCTCGTCTCGTCGCTTTTTCCACAGTAACGAGGGAATCGTGAAAGTTACGCTTTATCCTGCAATGCTGAGCAAGAGCCGTGTCTAAAACTCTGGTATTCAGTGTCACACTACGCTTAATGAAATGTGTTGTTTTCCTTTCACAGAACTTTAACGTTGAATCAACTGCCGTGGCGTGCGGCGGCCTCCGTGTTATTTATATGGAATATATTTTTCAATATCTTATTTTATATCCTGCGCAGTAGTTTTTCAGTTGCTTGTATTTTTGTATATTGTACACTTGAGCCAGTACTCCACAGCAAAGTCCTAGCACGTGAAGACTTACTTGGCAATACAACTCGTCCTGACTTGATTCTGCGGTCAAGCTGGCAAATGCAGTAAAAGGTTAGCCACTGCAATGTTAAGCAGAGCAATGTCTCCAAGACTCCAAGATTGTGCTTGTGTTTTAAGCACGGCTGTGGTCATGGAACTTTTTCGAAAGAGGACGAGGCTTTTTAGGTCGGGTAGAATCTATTACAACCTCAGTTGATCCAGTTCCTTTGCTTGCTTCCATGGCTGCAAGCACGCTGTGTTTGTGTGCCAAGTTGTTTCATATCTGGCAACCCGGGGTACTGGGAGAATAGTGAATCACACGGGCCAAAGCAAAAACACACGTTCCGGCCCAGCATGGACATTTCAAAGGAGAACATACTGGCTGTGGCATTGTTGTATTGTATTTATTGTTGTATTTAACTTCTAACCCGACTTGGCATATTTCCTTAATCTCTGATGACCTATCATGGTCATTTTATGATTTAGTACAGTACATATAGCACCGTTAAATGTATTCAGTAAAAGTAAAGAATTGGATTGATGTTTTTTTTTAATTTTTTAAACAATAACCATTCATTTTGCTGGCCAAATTACATGCATATGAAACACTCAACAGATGTGCCAAAATGGGTGAAATTCACAGAGATGTATTCATACATTAGAATAGTAAGACCGATTGACTTTTTACTAGTCATCGACTTTTAACAATTATCAATTGCCATCAGCTTGACGAGATACACACCTTACACTAGCACTACTTACACTAGATGATGTGGATAGCCACTTTTAAGTTGAAACAATAACAGACTGCCTGCAAGTAATTTAGCATACTGCGTGCGTTCACCAAAAACGTATCCGTGCACACTGTTGTAATATTTGCATACCATGATTGGTTTAAAGCCATTTGCATCACACTTTGCACGTATGAGCACAACACCCACTCAAGGTCTCGGTCTTCAGAAGACCGATATGAAAACAGTTCTGGTCAAAAGAATTATGCATGATTGCATTTCTGCACATAACAAAAAAATGTGTGTGGTCAAAGTCATGCCACCAAAAACTTTTTAATCAAAAGGAAAGTTGAAGTACAATACATTTCAATCTGCATGTTTCTACCCATCTTTCTTTCATCAAAAAGGAGGGATCCGTGTTCCTTCTCGAGGTTTCTTGGTGGTGATTATGGGTTATGAGCTCGGGTTATAAAATAAAGGCCCTTTGAGACCAACTGTGGGATACAATAATAAAACTGACTTGACTTACCGTGAAAAGGCAAAATAAGTATGCCCCTGGAACATTACAATGTCAAGATAAGTCTGTGGGTTTTTTACCTCAATGTTCTGAACCAACATGGCGCTGTGGGAGAAGTCTGTGACCTCGGCAGAAGCCTCCAGAAGCTGGGAGACGCTCTCACTCCACTGGGTGAAGAAGTGAAGAGGGTCCTGCAGCACCTGTCTCAGGCTGGACTCGGACTCCGAACACAGCCTTGCCGCCCGACATTTCACACTGGAAAAACAAGTTTCACCAAAAGTTGTTGAGGATACTTTGCCAATTTACTGTTCCTCTGCAAAATATAAGCATTAATTCTTATTGAGTTGACTTCATATAAATGAACTAATGACTGGTGTTTGGTGGGTAGTATAAGTGGCATAGCTGCATTCCTAAGCAGGGCCGCCATGTTACCATATCTTGCATGAGCATTAATCTCATGTTTTCACTTAAATGACACACAGCAAAATCTATTATAAAAATAAAAAAAGGTTAAGTCAATTTGCTTGTAACACCTTGGTATATCGTGTTGGTATTTAAACCAAAGACACGTTCTTGCCGACTCTCGTCTTGTTTTTATTTTTCATGGCGTGAACAGTGTCAAGAGGTGGTAACATTTAATTACACTTGCTAGCCTCTTGAGGTTTTGGTGGTACAAATACTTGGGAGTAAACTTTAAGACTGTGACTGGAACCATCTGCTCAGACGCTCTGATGAAACCCTTTTGTCATTGAGTGGGCCGCAACATAATTATGTAAATATAGCAAGGCTGTTTGGTCTTCTGAAATGCAATGAGGGTTACCTTTTTCCGTTCCTGCTCGAAGACTAATACAGCACAACATGAAAACAACACGACAGCGGTGTTGCTGCCAGGTGACATCAGCAATTTACACCCACCAAACGATTAACAAAAAAAAACCGATAACATGCAATAACATGTACCCAAGATAATGCTGAGCCTGTTTCACTGTTTGGTTAATCTATGAAGCAAATTTGTTTAGTTAATCTATAAAGCAAATTAGGGACATTCTGAAACGGTGTATATGCGCGCACGTGTCACATAAACCCAATTGTGGATATTAAGTTAATACAAAAGAAAGCCTAGGACAGCATTCCCATTTGACTTTGTAATATCGCCACAAAATCGTCTGGGGCAAGACGCCGTCTTCGGCGTGTATTCTGGCAACTTCACGATCGATATACACAGGTGGGGTGAATTATTAGGTAACAACAAGTACATCCCAACAGGGGTAAGGAACCACAACCTTTCCAGGCACAAAGAAACACAAGACAAATTATATTCACTTCATAAGAAACAAGCAAACGAAATCTCCTCATTCATCCCATTGGGAGTGAGAGTATCAAGGAATTGTATCCAATAGGCCTCCATCTGGAGAAGGATCGTGTCCCTATCACCACCTCTCCATGGCATCTCCACTCCCTCGATGCCCATGTAACGTAGTTCATTCAAGCTGTGGTTATGACCATTAAAGTGCCTCACCGCCGATGACTTATCATCATGATTACGAATTGAACACTGGTTTTTAACTCTCGTTTTGTATTCCAATATCAAGTTAAGCAATTGAAAAGAAAAAAAAAGTGTATAATATGATAACCATATTGTGCGTAGTAAGATACACGTATGTCCTGCCAACAGCTCGTTTCAAATTCGAAGCGTGACTGAGCTCTACTTATTTCTGAGATTGTTTCCTCAATGAAGGCCCCTGAACTATTGGTTACTTGGATTCAGAGTCGAGGGATGTGCACTCATCTGCTGCAATTGTTTTTCTCCATCTCCTAGGAAGGGTTTCGATGTCTAAGAAAATATTAACACGCTTGACTTCCTCTTCCAGTACTGAGTCTTCGAAAAACAAAAAACAAATGTTTTTAAACAGTTTATTTGAATTGAAGTCGAGCAACATTGCCATAATGTTTTTTTCTTGTCTTCTTCTTGTGTTATATTTTTTTTTTACGTGGACGTTGAAACAACAGCAAACCTTGCAATGCATTCGTTATATTAGATAGAACCACGACCCCGAGCGGGAGGGATAGGCACGGGAAGGACCCAGCCGGGACTCATCCTACCTCTGGTGTTCTTTCACCACGGCCAGGACGTCGTCAGACAGGTGGCGGGAGTCCTCGTTGAAACGGAACAGGTCCTTGAGCTGTGCCTTGAGGTGCTCCATCTGGGGCTCCTCAGACGTCAGGGTGTTTCTTACACCCTGAGAACGGACAAAAACAAAAGGACTCATTTAATATCAGATTTATGAAATTAAGCTGTCAACCTACGATGACAGTGACACCAATTGTCAGCGTCGGCTGAAGGAGGGTGACGTGGATGGCAAATGCTCATCTCGTGTCACTTGTAACAGCCCTCTGCAGACATTTAAAAAGCTCCACACCTGTCAGCGTATGACGAGGATGAATATTTGAAAAGTGAGGCTTTTGTCCTCCGGGAAATGATCACGTTTTAAAGGCTTGAATGGAAAAATTAAAATCAAAAGAATAATCTAACATATCTTTCTAACCATATGGTGTAAATGAATGGAACCGAAATTAAATATTTAACAACTCACGTTAAAGCTGTCATTCTAGAATAACGAGTTGCTAGTTGTAATGGAATTGGCCCTACGAGCAAAATTAAAGCCATCACTCAGACCCTTTTCCTCTTCTCTAATTGCCTCTGTACCATGTGCATCATTGGAATTATTATATTAACTAAATACCACAATAAGAGTTAGCACAAGCAGTTTGGATGGATAGCTGCATTTAACCCGAAGATGTTGAAAGATGGTTTACAAACAGAAAAAACACACAAATGTGATTTGTAGAGGAATTGCTGAAAATTAAATTAAACAAACAGCAGCTGCATCTTGCAACCTGAGGGACTGCAAAGCCATTATCTCATGCAGCATCAAACACTTCCTAAGAACGCTGGTGGAAAAGGATTTCTCCATCATCTTTCTTCCCAATGCATTCTTATAGCCTTTTAAAACCCGGACCATTACAATGAAACAAAGTGTATCCTAATTATTTGATGGACTGGTTTTCTTTCGACACAAAACGACGGGTGTTGTTGGGGACAAATAGCCGAGTCATGGAGATTTACTACCATTCAAAATTATATTCTGAATCATGTTAAATAAATGCTATTTAACTGGATTCCCCGCCCCCCCCGCAATACTGCAAATGAGTCTGACCCTGGAAGATGTTCCATGTCCTGCTCGTACAGCAGGTGTGTCATTAAGACTGCTGCTGCTGACCTCGTAGGCACAGTTAAAAACAGACCGCTATCAATTATTCACGCTTGCTTGTTAATATGCAGGGCATGGGTGGGGGTGTCTTCTCCGGGGCTCGCTACATTACGCTGGCTGTAATCGTAATTGTTGAATTAAAGTCGAATCTGAGGCATTTTCAGAAAGACAGCTCGTCTTAAAAGAAAGACAAACAATGAACCGCATTCCAAACTGTGACATCCGAAAAAAAAAACCCAAACCCAGCTCCCGAGACGCGTGCCCTGTCTTTATACATCTTCATGACAGTGGATTCTGTCCTTGGGACATTTCCTTTTTGTTGTTTTCTCCTTTTCAGACCTGACATCTCAGGTCACAGTGTGACTCTCATAGTGAGTGCGGAACTGACACAGGGGTGATAGCTCTCACTCCCTCTCGCTCACTCTCTCTAGTCCCTCCTCAACCTGGATAGTCAAAAGAAAACAGGCTGACGGAATGGACACGTGTAATTTCACCGTCACGTTATATACGCCGTGTCGTTGTCAGACCTTATCGCCCCGCAAGCCGCGGGAGTTGGACACCGCCCATCACTGCGGCGGCGGTGGTGGGTGAGGAAGGGAGTGGGTGAGGGAGGGGGAGATGGAGGAGCTGCCTTGCACGAGGTCCGCCGGGTGTGTGTGAGAGAGAGAGTCCG
>OMNO01021575.1:6751-18759 GCA_900303215.1 Trachyrincus scabrus | reverse complement strand
TGTGTACACCAGCACGTTTGTTCCACCAGGCGTTCATCAGTTTCAGGAAGTATGTTTTGGAGATGACTTCCCTGGGCGCCACCCTGCACATCATCCTGAATGACATCTGCTGTGGAGCAGGTCTGTCTATTTCCACACTTTAACCACGCTCATTGCCGTGAATACATTGTACCAAAGCATTTGGTTTATCAGCATTTAGAAGTTCCCTGTATTGCCTGGCTCCTCAGGTCATATAGACGGCATCTTCCCATACTTCATGCTCCATGCCAAGCAGATCTTCCCCATGCTGGACTGTATGGACGACCTGAGAAAGATATCTGATCTCCGGGTCCCTGCCAACTGGTATGTACACCAGTATCCTCTCAACCGCCGAGGTGGTCAAAACAGCCTCTTATTGCTGAGAAGAGATGCACTTATTGGGGATGCATATGTTAGTTTGCTGTATGTATACAGCTATACAGTCTTTCTGGTACAGCTTACTAGTGCCCACTCGTTATATTTTGAGTATGGCATGTATGTATTGTCTTTGACTAAGTAATAACCACTGTTTAATGATATGTGCCAGGTACCCAGAGGCTCGGGCTATACAGAGGAAGGTGATCTTCCACGCCGGCCCGACCAACAGTGGTAAAACGTACCAGGCCATCCAGCGTTACCTTACCGCCAAGACCGGAGTTTACTGTGGCCCACTGAAACTCCTGGCCCACGAGATCTTTGAGAAGACCAACGACATGGTGGGTAGTAGCTAACCCCTTTTTGTTCATCTTCATCATCATCTTCATCATCATCATCATCATATCTAGGGTAGACAGGGTAGTCTAGTGGTTCGGGTGTTTGACTCACAGCAGAAAGGGACTAGCTTCTATCCCCATGGTCCACGACCTATCTATCGGGCATCCTTGAGCGAAATGCCCAACCCCTGCCTGCTCCTTAAAGGATAACGTTGCCGCTTTTCTGCCTTATCTCTATCCATCCACATTAGGGATATAGGGTGAGAAAACAACCCTATCTCTATCCATCCACATTAGGGATATAGGGTGAGAAAACAACCCTATCTCTATCCATCCACATTAGGGATATAGGGTGAGAAAACGCCTGCAGTTGTTGCCAATGCTCTCTGTGTCTCTGGGGCGTGTTTCTGAAATCACTAAATTGTTGTAAGTCGCTTTGGATCAAAACGTCTTCTGCAAAAAAGCTGAAATGTGTTGCATTGAGTTTGTGCTGTATTGAGTTGTGCTGTGTGTTCCCAGGGAGTGAAGTGTGATCTGGTAACGGGAGAGGAACGGACCTTCATGAACCCTGAAGGCCGAGCGTCCAGCCATGTGGCCTGCACCATCGAGATGTGTAGCGTCACCACGCCATGTACGCACCATGCTAGCACACACACATTGCATACAGTAGCATAACACATAACACATGGCCATTCTGTACAGTGACATTATTTTTCAAAATACCATTCCAAACTCTAACTGAGGGTCATTACATTGAAGTATATGGAAATTGAAACTATGGTAACAGACTAAAAGTAGTTTTCCTTTCTCTCTGATGTTTCATATTTTGATCATTTTAAAGGCATATATCATCGTAATTCATACTATAAAACTGGGTATCATGATAAGTCGATATCTTCATTTCATGACTATACAATACCATTCAAAGACGATAAACGATATTATATATAGAATATTGCCCATCCCTAGTTAGGAGTACATAGGTCTTGGCTTTGAAAGAAGAAAATGCTACGATGAGCTACAGGGAAAGAACATTTAATTAAACATTTCGGTTAAAGTGACCCGCGCTGCATCAGTGGTCCAATATCTTTACTGTAGATGTGTGTTTCATGTATTGGTAGATGAGGTGGCTGTGATTGATGAAATTCAAATGATCAGAGACACTTCCAGAGGCTGGGCCTGGACCAGAGCACTGCTGGGTTAGTACCACATTATCCCCATTTCTGTCTGTCTGTCTGTCTGTCTGTCTGTCTCTGAGAAAAGCACTATTAGTTATCATAACACAATGTGGCTGCAGATGTATGTCATAGAGTCATACTGTATATGAAATGTCATCTGAAATCGAAATGTAAGAGGTCTGAGTTTAATCAGTTCAGCATTGGGTATTTCCATGTTACACTAAACTGTCAGTTAGAGAACCGGTGTTGTTTTCCGTGTGTAGGTCTGTGTGCAGAGGAGATCCATGTGTGTGGGGAACCTGCTGCCATCGACTTTGTCAGAGAGCTGATGTACACCACAGGAGAGGAGATGGAGGTAATGCTGGGTAACGTAGTACAAGTTCATGGTTACAAGGACCCCGGGGGAGGGGGGAGGGTACATTCACACAAATCAAATCACCTAGTTAAATGACAATTGAAATGCGTAGGCATGTCACAATTCACATGATCCTCCTTGGCCAGCGGACGTCAAGATGCACTACATTGTCTCTCTCTGTGTCGCTCCCTCTTGTGCTACTCTCACGCTTTTCATTTTTGTCTATGCTTTACCCCCCCCCTTCCCAGGTCCACACATATGAGCGCTTGACACCGTTCTCCATCTTGGACAATGCGCTGGAGTCCCTGGACAACCTGCGGCCAGGAGACTGCATTGTCTGCTTCAGCAAGAACGACATCTACTCCATCAGCAGACAGATCGAGGTCCGAGGACAGGAGTGCGCGGTCATATACGGCAGCCTGCCACCAGGTATGCTACATGAGTCCTACTTCTGCTTCAGTGGTGACTAAATACTGTGCTAGTGTTTCTGCTTTAGTGTTAACAACTGACCGCCTTGTGAAGGTGGCCAAAGAGAGTGAGTGAGAGAGTGTTATTGTTGTAGGTAAACTGAAGATCACAGACATTATAGACACTAAGGATTTAAACTGAATTCCTTGTCAAAAGAATATCTGAGACGCCCTTGGATTCAATGATTGTCAGCTGGTTATTCAATGATTGTCAACTGGTTATTCAATGATTGTCAAATGGTTATTCAATGATTGTCGAATGTTAATGTCCAGTACTGTGATTTTCATGGAATTCTCTGCGGGTTTGACAAAGCACTTGCTTCACATTGCTTTAAACATGATTGCCAACTTTGGTGTTTTGGTGTGATTGGTGTGTCCCCGCTTGACTAGAAGTGTCAACGCGTTTTAAGTGGGGTGTTGTTTATTCGCCAGGCACCAAGCTGTCCCAGGCCAAGAAGTTCAATGACCCCGATGACCCCTGCAAGATCCTCGTAGCCACGGACGCCATCGGCATGGGCCTCAACCTGTAAGGGTGTTGACGAGATGTGCTACTTCCATGTTGTCGTATACCCGGACCCAGCTGGGCGCTGGATAATGTAGTGGCTAGGGTGTTAGACTACAAGGTACTGGGTTTGATCCCAACCCACCCGTAGACATCCTAGAGCAAGATGCCTAACCCCTATCGGTGCCCTAATGGCCCTGTATCTGAATTCACTGTTCACTTCATATAGAAATACAGATATACGCGTCTCAGAAAGGACTAAATGCTAATACAACTTACTTTTACTCAGCATGTCAACAAAAGCTGTCCCTCTCTTTCTCTCCTCCCTCCCTCTCCCTACGTCTTCTCTATCCAGGAGTATAAAGCGCATCATCTTCAACAGCCTGGTGAAGCCCAACATCAACGAGAAGGGGGAGAAGCAGATGGACACCATCAGCACGTCCCAGGCCCTGCAGATCTCCGGCCGCGCGGGGAGGTCTGACACCAGCCCTGGTTTTCCCTGATGATACCTAGAGGTCTAGCACAGGTGTCGCACAATGCTTCCCTGTTAGTGAAGAGGGAGCAAACGGCACCACTTGAGTCATAGTGCCCGCCACGGGCGTGAATCAACATTCTGTATTCATACATGTGAATCGGCTTGCCCTTTTACACTATGCGTTAGCATAGTATAGCGTTAGCATGAAGTCAACTGGGTATCACGCTTGTTTGTGTTTATACATACTCCGTTGTTTGACCGCCGCAGGTTCTCTTCTAAGTTTAAAGAGGGAGAGGTTACCACAATGCACAGAGACGACCTGCCCATCCTCAAGAATATCCTCAGCCACGCGGTTGAGCCTATCCAGGTGAACGCGTGCGCACACACACACACACACACACACACACACACCCCCCATATGTACTCTGCTCACTCTTGCAAACTGTTTCTCCTGCTGTGGTTGTCAGACTGCTGGTCTCCATCCTACTGCAGAGCAGATAGAGATGTTCGCCTATCATCTACCTGATGCAACGCTGTCCAACCTCATAGTAGGTCCACCTTCATACCTTTTATGAGGCTTCCCGTGAACTAAATATGAAAAGCTGCAAGTTGGCTAAATCATGATGCTCTATTAAACATCTATTTATTATTATTTTAAGTTTAATTGTGACCTACATTTTAGCTTAAGCATACCATTATATTCCCCCTACCTTGTTTACGATTGACCTTCGACCTACCAGCTTGTCCACCATGTGAAATGATCATCATCGTCATCATGATGATGATGATCAGAATGATTACCTTTCAATCAACAAATGATTCCCTCTCCCCCTCCCTCTCTTTTCTAGGACATATTTGTCAGTCTGTCGCGGGTGGACGGACTGTATTTTGTCTGCAACATCGATGACTTCAAGTTTCTGGCTGACATGATTCAGCATATTCCCCTGAACCTGCGGTCCCGCTACGTGTTCTGCACCGCCCCCATCAACAAGAAGCAGCCCTTCGTCTGCACCTCCTTTCTAAAGGTAAGGAGAGAGGGAGTTGGCCGGTGGCTTTGACATTTTTTTAAACTCACCCTGTCTAGCTCAATCGGTAGAGCGTGGTATTACAGGATAACTTCTCGATTTTTTAACCCGGACCCCATTTTCCCATCATTTTGGGTCTAACTGACTAATGCGGAAATCTTTACACTTCCGGGGTTATTTTTTATTTTATTTCATTTATTTATTTAACAGGGACAATGCACAATAAATATTTCACACCAGAGATAGCTGGGAGCTATCTGTAACTGTCGTCCCTGGGCGGGAGTTGTCAGCACCAGGCGACGAGTGTGTAGTGTCCACTAAATGGCGTGTATTGTTAGTACATTAGTGTTATTTACTTGGTGTGTGACTGGACCTGCTAGAGCTTTGCCATAGCCTCTCACACCTTGGATTTGAATCAGCTGATCAGGTGACGGCACCTCTCTTACAAGTATTTATTTATCTGTATATGATATATGTACAGAAAATGCAATAACCCTGTAAAGTCAATCATTTATCGCTCATCTCTCATACCACATGCCCTACACATAACAAAGTTGATGGATAGGATAGGGATGAAAGATATGCTAACTTGTAGACCTGGTTCATCTCAACATTACATGTACAAATATTATGGGTTGGTTATTTTATCACAGGTAAAATGGATTTCACAATCCAAACCTTGTTTGATATTGGTGTTTGGTGCTCTTTGCGATTGCAGTTGTGATAAAGAGCTATATAAATAAGCTTGCTACATATCTGTTATCTGTATTGTTGTATTGTCCAGTCTCTTAAACAATTCTTAATTACCTTATTGCCTCAAAGGTAACCTTTGAGATTTGAAGATGAAAACCTTAGCTCTGTAGTTTATAGTAGTATACTGCCAGTAAGTTTAACATTACACTGTAGTCAAACTTTTCATTGTTTCATTTGTTATTCTTTGCACCATTGAATAAAAGTAAGTCCAATAGTTTGCTGCTGCTTTTGTATGATGTATTTACATAATAACAATAATAATGTTTATTTTTCCATCTGTAACACTTTACTTGACTGTTGTACACCCAACTGTACACCCTTATTATTAATCTTGGTTATAGTTTTGGCACCAACGATGTGTTCCTATTTCTTCTTAGTTTGCTCGCCAGTTCAGTCGAGATGAGCCGCTGACGTTTGACTGGGTCTCTCGCCACATCAGCTGGCCCCTCCCACCGCCAAAAAACATCAAAGACCTGGTCCACCTGGAAGCTGTCCATGATGTCCTAGACCTATATCTGTGGTTAAGGTACCATTACACTTGGCACAATGTCCTAGACCTACATCTGTGGTCACATGACACAATGTCCTAGACCTACTGTATATCTGTGGTCACATGACACAATGTCCTAGACCTACATCTGTGGTCACATGACACAATGTCCTAGACCTACTGTATATCTGTGGTCACATGACACAATGTCCTAGACCTACTGTATATCTGTGGTCACATGACACAATGTCCTAGACCTACATCTGTGGTCACATGACACCATTTCCTAGACCTGTATCTGTGGTCACATGACACAATGATCCTAGACTTACATCTGTGGTCACATGACACAATGTCCTAGACCTGTGTCTGTGGTCACATGACACAATTTCCTAGACCTGTATCTGTGGTGAATGTACTATTACACATGGCACAATGAACAACAATAAAGTGGAAGTGTCGTGGTTACGGTGTCGTGGTTACGGTGTCGTGGTTACGGTGTCGTGGCGATGCAGTGCCATAGCACCCATCGCTGCCACGCTGTCATGCGACCGACGCGTGCTGCAGGAGTGTGACCGGCCGCTCTCGTCCACAGCTACCGCTTCATGGACATGTTCCCGGACACAGCGTCGGTGCGCACGGTCCAGCGCGAGCTGGACGACATCATCCAGCAGGGCGTGCGCAACATCACACGACTCATCAGAGCCACGCCCCCGCTGGGGAGCAACGCCACGGGGCCGCCCAGAGGCAGAGGCGCCGCCGCCAGGTTAGGGGGCGGGGCGGGGCAGATACTGGACAGTACCCTGGCCAGCCGCCTGGTGAAAGACGGGCTGCTGACCCCCGACCTGCTCAGGCAGCTGCAGAGCGAGTGGTCCAAAGAAGCCAGGGTCCAGAGAAAGGAACTGACAAGTAAAAACAAGAAGCAATGACAGGTTGGTCGCCATGACGCCGGTGTGGTTTCAGCACGGACGGTGTAACGGGGACTCGCTTGTGGTGGGTTTTTTTTTCTTCTGTTGACACCGTTGATCTGTTGATCTTAGAGGAAGACACAAGGACAGGTCCAATGTATTGGATGGAAAGCCATGACGTTCCCATCTTAAAAGCACCATATGAGGTAAATGTCCACGAACGTCCAAAATCACCACCCCGTCAACATTTGATACTTTGAAATGACGACGGGAATGAGGGTTGAGTTTCAAGGTTTTTCCTGAGAAGGAAATAGTCCATGCATAGTATTCCTGTTTTTTTTAAAGTTTTTTTTTTACTTGTACATTCAAGAGAAAGGTGTGATGAATATTGAAATAAAAAGCTATATTGATTTTGTAAATTAAGCACTACAATGTATCTAATGTAAATACATTCATGAGATATAATGTTGATGTGTGTGTGTTTTATAGTGACCTACAAAAACAGGTGAAACTGACATTATGGTAATTGGGCCCAAAATGGTTGTGCATTTCTTTAAGAAAGCAAAGGTCCTGTGTGCTGTAGGTCGATTGTTTATTGTAGCTTTGACTGGCCTGGGAAGAACCCCTCAATCAGCGGCACGGTAACGGGGGGAAAGGTGATGACTGAGAGGGAGGGGACCCTAGACAGGACCCTGGAATTTGAATCGTATGTGATTTATCAATAGGAAATATGGCTATTTTCCCTTAACATTTTAAATGAAACAATGTGAAAATCCCCAATCCTCTTACATCCACTGATGTGAAATGTGTGAATTCACTTCCCCATTAAGACAGCAGTCGATACGCATGTTACCGGACTATGAACTGACTTTCTATTAGTTCATTCATTCACTGAAGGTGATTTCTGAACACCCACTCTGCCGGGGACCGCCAGGATATATCTACAGTTATATGTGACCATTACTATGGTCAAGTGTGTGTGTGTGTGTGTGTGGAGCAACAGCTAGAGGCTGAATGGATCCAGAATAGGAGGAGGAAGTAGAGGGAAGAGACAGCAGACTGCTGGGTTAATCATTCAGAGCGGAGGTTAGTCAGAGGGGAGGCTTGTCAGAGCGAGCCGCCCGTGCACTGTGCAAGAGATCAACTGCAGAGGGCAAGGAAGGGAGGGACGTACATACATAGGAACAGATCAGATCAACTGTTGCATATTCTAACTTGTGGTTATTTTATTACTCTGTTTTGAAGACAAATTCCTTAAACGAATTAGTTATATTTATATAAGTGTATTGTAAAGGAGCAAATTCAGGAAGCAGGACGAAAAGAGCAAGTTTTGAAGGACATCGTGCTTCTCATCAAGATGTTTTCTGTTCATCTTCTCGCCTACTATTTCTCCAAACTCCAAGAGGATCCCACCAAAAAGGTAAGGGCTGTTCTACTGCAGAAGCCTCTAAAACCATTGATGCTGAGCTTTACCACCAATTATGAAAATAGAATTAATGACGCAAAAGATGAATTCACATCAAAGGTAGTGGTATCTGAAGTTGTAGGCCTAATTCAGTAAATAAAACTGAACGTTAACGCCGAATTAGTTGACATAATGAAGTACTGATGATCGTCGTGTTAGAACTAACCAAAGAGATGAACTGAAATCAGTTCAAATAGGTTCCATGTATGTTGCATGCCAGTGTTTGCCAACATGTGTGATGTGACTCGATCCAGGGCGGTGGATCTTTAGAGATAAGACCAGGCACCCGCTAGTGTTGCATTAGCACACGCTGATACACTGCTGAACATGATGTAATCCTGTGTTAATGTCTTACTGTGGCCCCATTCTTCATACAGAAATGATTAACCTCAGAATTTTCATTACACTTATTTTTTATTTTTTTGTAGTCAAAGATGAGATAGTATAGACGCGGTCTTTTAATTGCCCACATACATGGAGAAGCCATGTAACCCGCTTTGCCAGCTGAACCTTGACCCCTGGAATGTGTTCAGTCTCACAACATGCTTGATTATATTGGTGGAGTCTTCTACTTGATGTGTGAAGTCATTCAGTTTGTGCTTCATTTATTCCATGTGTGGCGGTCAGTAAACCCAGAGGATAAGAGGTTTTCCATTCATTGGTTCACTGTGTGGGTCTTTCATATGAACAACGGACATAGATGGAATACGGGGTTAAACCGTGTCCTGAGGTCCCGCTGAACAAACAATGCAAGAATGTGGAAAGGTTGTACAAATGTGATGAAAGGACAGGAGGACAAGCCTGGAGCCCACGAACAGGGTCCCCTGCTGTCGCTTGTTTTCTCAAAGCTGTTTCTATTTCAGCGAGATTGCCCTCGTAAAATGCTGTTGGAGACTAGAGATGGAATTGCTGTAGTAAAGTGTTGCCATGGATGGATGGATGGAGATGCCACGGTTGCCTGGAGAATAAATTCAATAGGTAGATGCGAATGTAGGATTCAGGTGTGGCGGACGGCCTCGGTCACATCATGAAGGAACATCATAGAACGTGTAATGCATTCAAGTGCAGGAGAATAAGCTCCAGAGCTGAAGAAAGCCAGGAAGGAAAGGAAGGAAGGAAGGGTCATTCTTTGAAACCTTGCAGCAGGAATCACCAGGGAGGCAGAAGGAGAGCAGTGAAAAGTGGGAGATTATTCAAAGATGGACGCCACCTCCACTCTTAATCACAGTTAACCCCTCTGCTGCCTCCTCTCACCTCACTTGTCATCTTATTCAATATTCAAGTGGGAACTTGAATATTTAAAGCACTCTGTGTGGTTCGAAGGGTGCTATTCCAGATAGATGTAGATGATAGATGTGCCTTCGCCTTCACCCCAGGTGGACAGGTTCCTGTACTCCATGCGTCTCAACGACGACCAGCTGAGGGACGTCTCCGCGCGGCTGCTGCAGGAGATGCAGAAGGGCCTGTCCATGCAGAGCAGCGCCGCCGCAGCCGTCAAGATGCTGCCCACCCACGTGTGCTCCACGCCGGATGGATCAGGTGACCGGCGAGGGCGGAGGGTTTTGGTCTAGCGCGGTGGCAGTAACCGAAACAATGGTCAACGCTGCTAACGCTAATGCTACGTTGTGTCAAATAATCACTGCTGTGCTAACACATATGGGGGCACGAGGATAGGCGTAGTGGTGGTCGGGTGTTGGATCCTCAGTCAAAAGGTACTGGGTTCGAACCCCAGTGTCCACTACCTGTACTACCTTAACCCCCTACCTGCTCATCTAAAAAAACAAATACTGTAGGTTGCTTTTGGATAAAATATCGATAAATAGTACAGCTTTTAGGTTTACTGTGAGCTAACGTTTGATTTTCCAACTTTCTTCACATTTGAAGACAGACCACATAATCTATTTGGGTCTCTCTGCTCTCTAGAAAATGGAGACTTCCTGGCGTTAGACATGGGAGGATCCAGGTTCAAGGTGCTCCGGGTGAAAGTGAGACAGCAGGTGGGGAGAACAGGGAGAGGAGTGGAGATGGAGGAGCAAACTTACCCCATACCCAAAGAGCTTCTGAATGGAAAGGGGTCAGAGGTAAGGCATGGAACCATAGGGAAGAGGTTGAGAGTTCAAAACCCTAAAGTCGCTATATTCAACTGTCTGGCAAGGTTCACAAAATCCTGTCATGGAGAACAATCAAGCATTGTGATTGTTGCTGAAATCTTCTTGCATTGAAAGTCATGTTTTACTGCCACCGACAATGTCAGAGGATTAGGTTTATGTGAACCGTGGATCTACACCACCATGCTTGCATTTTTGTACACAATAGAAAGTCAGGTTATATGCGAAGAGAATGATCTAGGCCCCTTTAGGAGAATAGACTACACACACTGGTCTTGATATACCAGCTGCCACCTGCCCAAGCAATCAACATAACAACACACAACAAATAACCAATTAACTAATTAACTCTTGTCACAACAAAACACACATACAACCAAAGGTCGTAACACTATTTATATCGGTTGTTAGCGTTTACTCGGCAGAATTTTAAAAACAACATTGCAACCACCAAAACACATACATGTTAGGTTAACGCTACACTCAATGGAATGAAATACCATAAATCATATTTTACGTGGGGATTTTTGTTTTGAAGGTATAACAAAGCAAAATCTAAACCTTTACAAGTGCCCCCTGGAATGTGCTCACATAACATACCACACCTCCATCTCCATGTCTGTCTCCAGTTATTTGACCATGTGTCTGAGAGCCTGAAGCACTTTGTCCAAACGAAGAACATTGACCTGGAGAAGAAACATCCACTGGGCTTCACCTTCTCCTTCCCCTGTCAACAGAACACCCTGAACCAGGTGATGCCACCGTGAAAGCTACCATACATAAAAACACACCCCGTCCGCTCGCCTGCCTGCCTCTATATCTGTAAACTAATGTGATACCCTGAATATAAGATAACATTTAACGTCAGGAGGATTCAAATATTAAGAATATTATTCTAGATGTTGATTCCTCGTGTCTCCCTCTGTCTGCTGTAGGGAGTGTTGATCAACTGGACTAAGAACTACCGAGCCAGAGGTGTCCAGGGGAAAGATGTGACTCAGGCCCTCAAGGAGTCCTTCAACAGGACCGGGGTAGACACACACACACACACACACACGCACACGCACACGCCCGCATGCACAGACACTAATCATGCCAGCTGGTCCTCTCTCCCTCTCTCTATGTCTCTCCCTCACTCTCTCTCTCTATGTCTCTCGGCCTCTCTCCCTCTCTCTCTCTCTCTCTGTCTCTTTTCTTTCTCTCTCTCTCTCTCTCTCTCTCTCTCTCTGTCTTTCCCTTTCTTGTTCACAGCTACCTGCTACCATCGCACTTTTGTATTTGCACACACACAAAGCGTGTGCGAGCGTGTGCCAGCCGTGCACGCCCTCCCGGCCGTGCGCGCCCGGGCTGTGGCGTGTCGCCGCGTGGCCGGTGAAGGACCGGGAGTGTCGGCCAATCTCTGCTCAGTCGAGTGTTAAATTAGATTCCCCTGCCTCTCTGTCAGAGCTTTGTGTGTGTGTATGTGTGTGTGTCTGTGTGTGTGTGTGTGTGTGTGTGTGTGTGTGTGTGTGTGTGTGCACACGCGAGCGTGTGCATGGGTCTGCGTGTGTG
>OMNO01021574.1:0-27268 GCA_900303215.1 Trachyrincus scabrus | reverse complement strand
GAGGGGGGGGGGGGGTTGAGGGGGGGGGGGAGGGGGGGGTAGATGGACATTGATAGAGGAATTGCTTCCACCATCCAGCAATGTTTAGGGCAACCTTATGAAGAGATGACATGAATTTGGAGATTCAGATTACTTACCCTAAATAGAAAAATGGTTGGTTAAAATAATGAAGGTTAAGAAAATTGTCCAAATAAATAAATATATATATATATATATACACACACACACACACACACACATACACACAGTATATATATATATAAAGCATATCCAAGCCAGAACAAATTACAAATGCCTTTATAAGAAACGGTTTTGATGAACAACCTAAAACACTGAAAATTCTCAAAAACGCATACTTGAAGTCCTTGTCCATGCCATTGAGAAGGCCTCTTCCATTGGCCTTTGAAGAGTCGCCCTCATCCCCAGATTTCATCTCTGGGTTTTTATCTTCCTCAAAGGGAGATGTCTTATCTGGGACGTCACTCTTCTCTCTGCCATCTGGGTCTGCGTCTCCAGTACCCTGTGAGCACCACAGAGTTAGCAAACATGCCAATAGACATTCTATAAAAGACAGAAATTATACAAAAAGTGACAAAAAAGAAGGTGAAAACGTACATAGCCGCCATTCCTGTAACGACTGTCCATCTTATCACCGGGAGATGAGCTGAGGACATACTCCACCATGCTCACGCCCAGACCGCCACCTTCAGAGCGGGGTGACAGCACAGAGTTGGCATCCCCGTTCCCGTGGAAACTCTGCCCTGGTCTCTGTTGCACCATGATTGGTTGTGACACTGAATGATCTGAATGGGGTAGTGAACCAAAAGGACATTTTTCTATATTATGAAGACAAACATTTCTAAACAAGAATCCGTCCAATAAAGGCCAGTGCATTTCTGAAAGACATGCACTGCAAGACAAGCCTACTCCAAGACTGTTTAAAATCCAGTGTAGCAGCAATGTACGTTCCTGAATTAAATATGCATGTGTCAAAACACTCACGGGATGATCCCCACGCATTATCCCGCCATTCTTCTCCCAGTAGCATCCCTTTCCGTCCATCCTTCGCCAATTCATCAGAATCCCAAAGCTTTTTTGCAGGCAGGAGCTAAAAAAAAATCAATACATAAATACAGAGATCACATTGATGCCATTCATGTTTTCTTACAAAAAATGGTGGATGGAAACACACTTTAAACTAATGCTGTCCTTGAACAGAGTGCATTAACGCAGCTATAGACTGAAAAATTGCAAAAGCTCCACTTCCTCAAGATGTTAACATTTAGGACTCTGGTGACTTACCTCTCCCATGCCCCTGGACTCCAAAGCAAGTGCTTGAAAGTCATAGTTCATCTCATCCACAGCACGCACCTGAGAACAAAAGGCCTACGTGTGATTTTTGGGGGGTTCCAAACAAAAAAAATCTATAAAGACACCTTTTTAAAAAAAAATGAAAGTAAAATAAAGACTAAAGATGCAATCTGAAATCATAGTTTGGTGAGGTCACACTGACTAGTGTCTCGTAGTGGGTGTTCAATAGCAAAACACGTTTTGCCTCAGTTTGATTGAACTAAAAAGGGCATTTAAAACACTTTGTTTATTAATCTTTTATTAATCACTCTTAAACTAGTTTGAACACTGGTGTCTCGAGCCAAACACCTCTGCACAAAACAAGTATTTATGAAGACATGGCCATAGTGTCCATCATGTCACAGGTTTCTGATGATGGTTTGAGTTTGGTAGAGCTGGTGGTTACCATGGAATTGTTTCGTGTCCAAAACAATTCTAAATCACAGAAGTAAAAATACTAACAAAGTCTGCCAACTTAGCAGTCAAATACCACACATTCTAGTACTAACAAGCCTACACTTTTGTGTAAAAAACTAATGCTATGGGGGGGAAAAGGTTAGGGTAAAGGGGGGATTGTTTACTAATTCTGCAATTCAAATAAAAACAAATTATGAATTGTGGCCTTCTTTCACATAAACACTTGAATTCACCAAGAACCAAACTAGTGCACATTGACAAAGGTTTTTTTTGTGTAAAATGTAGGTCCCTCTGAAATTTCCTGTAATTCAATACTCGCAAAAAAATAAATCAGTTAACATGTTCCCTCTAAACTATGCAGAGGCATTGCCATGTGGGCCAATTAAAATGGCCTTATTGCGTGTTTAAAAAATACAAATAAACTTAAATGTGCTGTGAAATGTAGCCAATTACATGGATACTGAATAAAGTAAAAATACAAAAAACACATTAGAAATCGCCTACTTCGGTATTTTCCCACCAAAATGATCTTGCACTTCTTTGATCAGGTTGTATGGCAATACTCTAATACTATACTAATACCATTCAATGAGGCAATACTATAATTACATGACAGTCTTCAATTGTTCTTAAAGCATGCACTGGACTTGAATGAAGCATTTGCTTGGAACATTTTTTATCTGCTCCATCTTAAATCTAATTAGATTTTTTTTAACTAGAGGCAGCACTGGTGGTGACTGCAATGCATTTTCACTGCCGTTTAGTACCTGGTCAATATGATTGCCATCTCCAGTGGGCCAGCGATGTTTGCTTGGTACACATCCTCCGAGTTGCTCTCCTGGCTGTCTCTGGAAGAAGTACGCGACAGTGGCGTCATCCTGGGACCGCCCGCTCAGTGGTGGCTGTGGGGTACCTGGGGTGGGGTTAGACCCCCTGTCCATGCCTTGTAAATGTGGTCCGCCGGGGACTTGTCCCGCTCCGCCCACCGTGGCGAGGGGTCCTCCACCGTGAACCCTGACTACCCCTGTCTCAGGAGCACCATTTGCATGCAGCATCCCACCTCTTGTCTCCTGCCAGGCCACGTCATTCATACCAAGGATGCTGCATGGAACGCTCATTCCACGGGAAACCTAAATAAGAGTTTACATTTAATACGTTTGTACAATTACCATATAAAAAAAATGAACAGAATGCAAGATGATTGCGATTAATTCAAGACATTGTAATATTTAGTCTTTGATTGTGGTTAAGTCAAAGCAGTGACTTTACAGACAATTAATTACAAATGATAATTAAAATTCACTTAAATTACTAAACTCGGAATTTCCTGCCAAATAGCATAAGTCTCAGGTCAGACCAGATGTGACAGCCTGGTTACCTTTTCGCCATTTTAGGTGACACTGTCGTAGACTTTATAAAATTATTTAAAACATGCATGTTGTAGGCCTAGTTCAAGTAAAATAATACAATTTAAATTATTAAAACGTGTAAACCAACATTAACTCGTTGCATTTAACATTGGGGATATATGTCTACACGTAAAATGAATTTTTTTCGATGGATATACATTGTCAAATATAAAATAAAATGGTACAAAACAAATATCTCGATGGGATATGGCTAATGTCTGGAACTTCACTTCCTGCCATGCATCCTGTAGGTTAGCGAATATGTACAGAACATAGTCTGGAAACTGCATGTACATCCAGAAGGAAAGATTTTAATTTACAAATCAAGTGTCATGCACCTAAAGAAGTGACTACAGATTATTTTGACGGTTGATGATTCCAAAGAATGCTAACGGCACTGCTAACAGTTAGCATTATGTCAGCTTTTAATAATGAAGCTAGCTAGCATTATAATATAGCCAAATATTCTGTAAATTTGGATGGAAAGTACAAAATAATAGTCAGGTCAACTTTGGGGCCAGCAAATAAAACCGGCTGAAGTAAAGACATGTAGTTGGCCGTGTAGCATTGAGTGGTTTAAATGATCAAATCGACGGAGCCAATAGATTTAGAATGCTAGTGAACCTAGCTATCGGGGATGGACTCGGCAGTTCGCAAACTAATATATTGACACAACGGTCATTGCAAAATTTTGGATGGCCATTTAAAAACAACAACTTATTTAATAATCAATGTTTACCACTAACTGGCCATGGTTTTCTTTCTTTCGTATGACGGCAGGAAACTAGCAAAACGTTAGCAGGCCCGTTCTTTCGGTGTATTATTAGCGCACGGCAGCTAGCTTCTAGCAGACACCAAATGCTAACCTAGTAGAAATACCAATTATGTGTCCACTAAATTAGCGAGCCGTTGTTTAAATGCACACATGCTTAGCTACACCTTCCGTTAAATCGTGCAAAAGCGAGTGCAATATTCGACGACACGGCTAGCGAACATTATTAGCTTAGCTAAAGTGTCCGGGCTAAACACCAGTGAAACAGTTGCAGGCTAAACAACATGGCCCCCCTCCAAGTTCCAAACAGAGGGGCCTCAACCGCTAAACAAAAGGGAAATACTAACACGCTCGTGCAACCACGTTGAAAAACAGTCGTTACGCCGGGTGATACTGCACGATCTCCGTTAATAAACACACTACTCACGCGTTGTCGTGTGGAGAGAGGGGTCTATGGTCCTCGAACACGGTCAAGCCAGTTATCTATATTGTTTTGTTTCCGTGGAAAGCGGTGATCGGAGCCAGGCTTGAACGTGTACTCGGTGCTAGCAGCTCGCCTACGCCAGTGCCCCCTCCCTGTATATAGCGTAACCTACGTAGACCTGCGTAGACATGGAACTCCGAACGGGACGCAAGTCGCAATGCTAATCACACGTTTGTGTAGTTTAATCATGTACTTTTCATCACCTCAATAACCATACTGTGCTCTTGTGAATGCATTATATAGTGCTGAACTAATTCAAGCAAACCCAAAGGGCAGTCACATCTGGCAATTCGTATACATATTAATGCCAGACCATGTTGAGTTCGTCAGTTTTTTTTAGATGTGTGGGCCAGCTGTTAATACGTAGCAGATAACACAGATAACACGGTAGAAAAAAATTTAGTAAGCTAAAAATATAATGACGTCCATGCGTAGTTGGACCGTGCCGATCCTAGCTCAGTTTGGACCGGGTGGGACCTCGGAGTACATGACCCTCCTTTACATCAGGAAAATGTTGGGATCCAATCACCGCTCGCTTTACAAATAAATGATCTCACCTCCTCCTTTCCGATTGGATGGCTATATTAGGAAAGATCCCTGCGCTTTATAAAGGAAGGGCAGTAGTTACTGGCAATGTTCAGTAAGCAATACAGTCTGTCGTCTATAAGACAGTCCAACTTTGTTTGTATCACATACTAATAGATTGTAATCGAAGACGAATACAGTGCTTCCAATGTTATATGTAGGCTATAGTTAGGGAACTTGTGGAACAAATGGCAGATATACGAAAGAAACTTGTCGTGGTCGGGGACGGCGCATGTGGAAAAACATGCCTACTGATTGTGTTCAGCAAGGACGAGTTTCCGGAGGTGTACGTCCCTACTGTGTTTGAGACGTATGTAGCGGACATAGAAGTGGATTCCAAGCAGGTCCAGTTGGCGCTGTGGGATACTGCTGGCCAAGAGGACTACGACCGCCTGCGTCCATTGTCCTACCCGGACACTGATGTCATCCTAATGTGTTTTTCAGTGGACAGTCCAGACTCACTCGAAAACATTCCGGAGAAGTGGGTCCCAGAAGTCAAACACTTCTGTCCCAACGTACCAATAATTCTGGTGGCCAACAAAAAAGATTTACGCAACGACGAGAACGTCAAATATGAACTGTCAAGATTAAAACAAGAACCGGTGAAAACGGACGATGGACGCGCTATGGCCACGCGCATCGGGGCGTATGACTATCTGGAGTGTTGCGCGAAAACCAAGGATGGTATATGGGAAGTGTTTGAAACCGCAACGAGGGCATCCTTGCAAAAAAGACCAAGACGACCGGATGGCTGCGTGAATTGCTGCCTTTTGTTGTGATGGAACATTTGACTGAAAGCTGCTTTTTATAAATGGGGCTGTGGCGAGGCGTGTCGCCAAAACGTCAAGATGAAGTGGGGACATGTTAAGGCAATGGCCGCAGTGTGGACTACTCACATGGACTCTGTTTAACTATTATTGCTCACGCACTCGATAATCACATGATGAATGCCTAACATGTGTTGCTTAGAGCATTTTAAAGTCAAATGATCCTATTATGGGGGAATACACTGTTCTAAATATGTGTAACAACATTTTAGTGGAAGATTTATTTCCTGAATTTATGAAGAAATAACACGAAATGGTTTGAATGCTGGCCTGAGGTCAGTTTTAAAGCCAATACTTCACTTGCACAATGAGATTTTTCATAGACAACTTTCTGCTTTGGCTATTAATGCCTTAAACATTTCTGCCTTGCCATCTGGGGATCAAAATCAGTGTGACACAGTGACATCAAACAAAGACAGTATTTAAAAAAGCATGCATGTCAGCACATTAGAGGCAGTAATGTCGATGGCAATTCCTTTGGACTTCTGCTTGTTTTTAATAAAATTAAAAAAAAATGCACTGTTTATACACTAATGGTGGTCCAAGTGTACTATTTGTGGGTGAATTTGCAGATGTAAAGTAAAATGTACATTTCTGTGGTTCAGCAATATTCTGCCTAGAATACTAAACTCCTAGGATTGAAGTAGGCCTACAGTAGCCTGTACAAATAGGCTACTATCACAACACAAGAATCATGTTACGTGTGTGCTCATGTTGATATCCTGAAAGAGTAGTCCTATATCATGGCCTACTGAAAAAGGATGAAGAAAACACCAGAGACGTAGCGAAAAGTATATGAAGAAGGCTACTATTAGGAATCCAAGCAATTGCAAATGGGACATGGATATGTAAGATGGAAACCCTTTAAATTGCAGACCATTTATTAGAAAATAGTAATTTCACATTGCATACCTGTAATTTGATTTTGAGAAAGTTCAGCCCAAGTTCACTGTGCCTGACCTGAAGTGTTATGTAGCCTAAATGTTATCTGAGTGGGAGTGCTTGTTGAAATGTCTGAACATTAAGTACATTCATTACAAATATGCAGAAACGAGATTACACCATTTTACATGTATTACAAGTTTTTATCACACAGAAACACCAGAAGAGCCACAAATTGACATTGACATTGTTTGTTTTCTGCCAGTATGTGAATCTAGTGCAAATTACATGGTGGTATGAAATGCACATTCCTTGCTTTCCCCTTCCCCGCTGGGCTCTGACTCAATCTTGGCAACAGTAATTCAGTGTTCCAAACCAATCACCTCCATCTTATAAATGACACTACTGAATTCAGTCATCAGGGGAAACATATCAAATTATGTTAATAGGGAATACAAATTTTGAATGAAGAAAAAAACTTACACATCCCGAACATTGTGATGTATCATTAAAAAAAAAATATATATATATATATATAAGTCCGACCACATTTCAGATAAAATATAAAAATGTTATGTCAAGCTTTTTAAAAAAAGAGCATGAAGTAAACATATGCAGACTGTGAAGGGGAAATCTGACATAATAGCTATGACAAATAAATAAAAGTGGCCAATAATAGTTCCAGACTTATGATTGGTATAGAACTAACGTTGTGCACCACGTGATCCAGCCATTTAGGGTGTGGTTGGTTCCCTCACAACCCATACCATTATCCACTCATTACCGGTTGCATTACCAGTGAGGGAATTTGTAGAAGTGTCAGTAATGAGAAAACAGATCATCACCAACACCTTTCAACTAAGGTCAACATTTTGATGGCCACCATTTTAACTACACAGGCTTTTAGACTTAATGATAAGAATCAATGTTTCTTTTTACAAATATTGTTGTAGTGTATGAAACAACATTGTGTACTTACTTCTGGCCTACCTAAACAGTCAATATCTTTCTTCGATTTCATAGTAGTATTTCCAACACTTAAATAATAAAATTTATTCTCTGAGCGTGACATTGTTGACTCCAAGACCACTACAACACTAATAGTGCATATTGCCATCTGTGTTTACAACCTATATATTACTACTACCAATGTGTGAAAAAAGCACAACAATTAATAGCTTAAAAGTGATATTGTGATGTTGTGTCGGGTTGACGTTGTGCCCAATATTGTGCCCCATTGTAAATGATATATCAATAATACAATGGTAAACATATGCAGTACAGTTTCTTTATTGAGGAATTTGTACCGGGGAATTTACACAATTTAAGTACAGTATCATCAACAAGATCACACATTACACTGAAACAATAAACAGCAATTAATTATTTCAACAAAGACAGGGGTATAGGCATCATGGACAATACTTTTTTGTAGTTGGAAAACCTTTTTATATGGTGCTACATAATAATTTAAGAATAAAATTGTCATGTCTTACTTCTTAAACATAGAAATACACCTCTGGACATGCTATTGAGTTAAACATTACATCTATGTTGGCAAGTTAGTTGTTTTTAAGCAAACAATGGAAATGGAATGTCAATATCCATCTGTCTGTCACTTACTCTCACATACTGCTCAAATGTCTTTGTATTCATTTTAAGATACTCAATAACATTGTTGTGGAAAGCATTCAACCGTTTTACCATGATGTCAATCCAGGACTGGATGTCAGCCTGAAGCTGTTCAACAGACATGTCAGCTAAAACATCCTGGCACCTGGTTTTTACAATATTGAAGTAGTCCATTACAATTCTTCTGGCCTCAACAATATGCTTGGTGATATCAGCCAGGACATTGGAGTTCATGACATCAGCTTTCACATTAGTAGCCCAAGCGGACAACTTTTCTAGATTTTGAGTATTAAGGGAATTAAAGAGTTCCTCAGCTTTCTCAACTGAAAGATAAATTGACATTGACAACCTCTTAAGAATGTCTTCTAGTTGAATATCCCCCAATTTCTTTACAATAGCAATTACTTGACCCCTGATTCTCTTCATTGCAATTACAAAGTCATCGAGGATTTCTTTTCCTTTGACAATGCGGCTAGAGCCAGGGAAACTGAATTCAAGCCCTCTGAAATATTCAAGGACTGCCATAAACTTTGAGGCAAACAATTCTGGAACTTTTACAATTGCGTCTTCGGCTACTTTGGCAACAAAGGTGGACATTTTACGGTAGATTTCAAGCCCAGACATTTTCTCTGCATATCCTGGCATTTGGAACTTGGTCTCTCTAAGGAATTTAATTGCTGCATCAAGGATAACTCTGATGCTCTTTTGATATTCTCTGAGGATCAACATAGTGCTATCTGAGACCCTGATGGGCATCTGAGAAAGATCCATGGCTCTAAAGTTGTCAGAAGCCCTCTTCAACATTACTCTACCCTGTTTCTTAACCTCTTCAATGGGACCTTTAAGATTTGTAGCAAGCTTGGTGATTTCATTGTAGGTCTTACCAATTTGATTAGAGACAATAGGAAAGGTTGTAGGCACAGCCTTTTTAAATCCCATCATCATTTCATAAGGCATCTCCGTATTCCATGTTGTCTGGACACTCAGCTTCTCCCAATTCATTACAGACATCTTCATGGCCATGATTTCAACGTCATCGGAGGGTGCAGACTGAAAAAGGAAGAATATGTCAATACAATATCACATTAATGTCAGTATGAGCATGTCAAACATCAGTTTAAAAGACAAACACATTTCATTTAGTTAGTCAATGGAATGAAACATGTCTTACCGGGTAACGGCCATAGACTCTTCCCGTCACTTGTTGTGGAACCTTAGTCTGCAACTGGAATCCAACAAGTCCAGTTGATGGGCAGGACATAGAGATGATGATTCCCTCCTGTGAATTTCCAATTATCTCCTGGTTGATGGTTCCCTCCACCATTGTGTGTTTCACAGAAAACAAAGAAGCCACTTTGATTCCATTGTGGTTCATTTTGGTGGTTGCCTCAATCTCTCCATTCAGATCTTCAAATGTGGACATTGAGGAGGCAATAAACTTCATGGTAATATCATCGTGGTTCATGACACTGGCAGCGGTTCTAAGTGTGATCAATGCTGACTTCATGGAGAACTCGTATGTCACATCACGCAGGAACGGGATGTTGATGTCCTGCATTTTAGCAAGGATGGCAACAGCTTTGTCTTTGCCAACAATCAGGTTTGATGGCAGAACTTTTTCATTTGCATTTATGATATCCATGATTGGCTCCATGTCAAGATGAATGGTGATGACATCATCGGCCTTTGTGCATTTGAGCTTGGCCTCCACATCAATGGTCTGCTTAGTTGTGGCCAGGAGCATGCTCAGTCCAGTGTCTTCCCACAGAGAGTAGTCTTCCATTTTGTGGTTAATCAGACCAAAGAAGGGAACGTTTATTTCAGGAATCGTGATAGGGTTTTTTAGAACATCAAGATTGGCATCTCCACTGACCCGCGCAAAGATCTGAATTTCCCTCTCACCATTACCCATTGTAAAGTAATGTGAGTATTTGAATTGATTGAACCTGGCAAGACCTGTCCAGCTGGCCTGCTGCACATCAGAAGTAACAATGACTGCAACATCATTCTGGAAATCTGTCTTTCCGATGAGTTTCAAGGGTAGGGTAACCTTGACATTGGCCTTGTTCTTAGTGTCAAATGTCAGCTCATTTGGGGCGACCACAGCCAGGACAGAGTTTGCCAGAGTTCCAGCTACCGGTCCGACCAGCTCAGCATTATGAGAAGCATCCACAATAATTTTCAGGTCACCAGCCTTAGCCTGGAATTTCATCACAGCTAAACTGTTCTTCATGAAGGGACTTTCTGTCTCAAACTTGCCCTCAACGATGATATAGCGAGTAAAGTGGATATCAGCAACAACATTTTGAATCATCTTAAAGACGTCACTCTTTGTTTCTTTGTTGTAAGTCACTTTGGCAGTGTAGATGTCCATCACAGCCTCCATGTTACTCTTGTGTGCTATATCATCTGAGAAACCCGGAAGAGCGTATGTTCCCTGGCCCTTGTTGTTAACATTGACAGTAAGAATTCCATCATTAAGCTGTGCAACTATCTTCTGGTTAGCAGAAGCCTCACTGGAGATTCTAAGGAGTGGTATGTTGACTCCATGTTTGTATGTAGTATCCAGAGTGGCAGACATTTGGCTGTCAATGGAAATCACTGCGTTGCTGACGAGCTCTGCATCATAAGGATCAGTTGTAGCCTTGGCAATGGTCTTAGCAGAAGCCTGAGCTGACAGGCCATAGAAGCTCATTGACCCCTGGTGGTCAACTGTAAATGCTGTGTGTACTGCCTTGATGTTTTCAGAGAAAGACAGTTGGCTTCTCTCAGGCATGGCCAAATAAACGCTGGTGTCCAAAGTGTAAGCAAGAAGGTCAAAAGTGGATGTGGCCTGTGAGTTGAGGTTCATTGTGAACTCTGGAGTGACTGCTGTAGTGGTGGTGTTCGCTAAATCAGCAGTGGTCTGGAGGCGGTAGTTAGGCGAGACAATTTTGAACTCTCCAGAAAGTTTTCCAAAACAAGGAATCCTAGTCATGTCAGCGACTTTGTCTTTCAGTTCCATGGTGAATGTTTCATAATCAAAAGACTTGATCTTTTCAATCATTCTGATACAATACATGCTGACATCATCAACCATTTGCTTGTAGTCAAAAGCATACATGTTATTTATCAACTCCTTCACTGGTGCCATGATTTTGTTAAGCATAGGCTGGACATCAATTTCTTTAAGAGCAGCCAGTGCAGACTGAATCCTTTCCCTGATCCTGTACTGTTTCATAATTTCAATGGCCTCATCCATGATTTTCTCAATTATCTTTTCAACCTCATAGTTGGACAGGAACTCTTCGATCTTTACATAAATAAGATGGATCTTGTTGTCAATTTTGTTTTTCTTGATCCATGCCATTATATCAGCCTTGACTGATCTCAGCATGTTGTTAAGTTCATCAGTTGGGAACTTGGTCATCATGTTGTACATGTAATTTTCCATTGATTTGATGAAATCTTGTAGGTCTTGGATAAACAGCTTGGGGTTAAATGTATCAATGGCACCTTTAAGCTCTTCCACCTTTCCACGAATCTGGGCAGTGATTTCATAAGAGGCATCGATATTCCTCAGAATGTTAATACTGTCATCTACCAGCCTCACAACTAGATTCTTCAACTCTTCAATGGTTTCAGGTAGATACTCTAAGAATGGAACCTGAATGAAGTGGGTATGGCTGCTCTTGTCATAATTCACAGAACCAGCGATGGAGTAGTCATGGTTCTCACTGGCTCCATTGAAGAAGGTTGTGGCGAGAGCTCCCTTCACTGCCATTCCCATTTTTTCAGCTTTGTTGTATGCAGTTAATTCATGATCAATGGCATGGTTGTTCATTTTAGATGCAATCCTCACTGTGACACTCTGCTCTTTAAGGGACATCACACTGTTGAACTTGTTGTCCATGTTAGTCTTGTAGCTGGCTCCATTTTCTAGCTCGTGAGTGGTTGAGGCCCTGTACTCAAATGAATGAACCATGGTGAGGGGCTCTGCCTTCAGAAGGAATTTGCTGTAGAGGTCACCACTCTGCTGTCCATACAGTTGGATTTCTCCATTTGAATTCAGAATAGCATCAATAGACAGGGTGAAAGGTGCAGCAATGGCTTTAACAGTGCTGTCAAGACGAAGAGATTGAGTATTGAGGTTAGCCATGTTGTTGAACTTCATGGTCCAATCAGCAATCTCCATGTCACTGGTATGTGTCATTTGAGAACCCAGGAGTTTACCATTTGTGTTGCACTTTGCAGAAAGGATCATGTCAACAAATTTGAATTCATAAGTGTGCCTGAGCTGTTCTTCAGACAACAATCCTGTCGTTGTGCCAGTCAGCTCCATTGTGTAGGGCTTTGCTTTGAACTGGGCCTCATTCACAAAGTTGACTTCCAAAATCTTCAGGTCATTTTTTACATTGACTGAAGCGGTAAAACTCTCAACGTCAACTGTGATGTCATGCTTGTAGGAGTTTCTGGTATTGAGGACGTTGTCTGTCTTGGAGCTAAATGCCAGAGATCTGAGTGTTAGAGCCAGGGAATGGGTGGTGTCAGTCTTCATCTCACCAAGTGATCCACCCATGTTGTTGGAGAAGGAGAAGCCATCCTTATTCACTCTGAGGTTCAACCTATTCCTGGTGTTGGCATCAAAGACACTGCCCTTGAATATGCTGTTGAGATAGACCTCTGAGCTGTGAGCCTTGGCATCAACATTCATTTCCACAGTGTTCTCCTTAACAGTCCCCTTTGTGGTGATGGTCATGGTGGCTCCTGAAGTATCAACTCCTCCATGGAAAACATTCTCAAAGGTCAACGGGCTGCTCTGTGCAGTTGTGGTACAGCTGGTGGTTAGGCCATTCATGTTCAGGCTCATAGTTGCCTTGTGAGAGGCACGGCTTGCAAATATTTTTAGAGAGGCATCAGTATTGATCTCAATGCTGGAAGGGTCAATTGAACCAGAAAGCAGAGAGTAGACATTGTTCATTGTATCATCAGCCTGATTTTCTACCCTGATAGTGGCCCCTGCTCTAGAGGCGGTGAAATCTACCTGGTTACGAATCATTCTCTTATCGGCCATGGTGGCACAGTTGGAGAGGAATGTAAGCTTGGCATCTTTGTAACCAAAGGTAATCTTAGTAGTGTGCTTAAGTGGGTCAATGTTTACGTTGGTGTTGGATTCAATCAGGAGTTGCTCATTAGCATAGGTGGCTGTGGCTTTGTTGAAAACCTCCAGGACTGAAGACTTCACTCTCAGTGTGGCTTCAGCTTTTGCTTCTTTCTTCAAAGGTTCAGCAGAAAAAGTTTGGGAATAGCTGGTGCTGGCTGACATGGATCCAATAGTCAGACTTCCATCCATGTTAGCATCTCCAGTAAGCATATTGGAGGCTAGAGAGCACTGGGAGGTGATGTCAAGAGATGTTTGTAGACCCAGGGGGCTGAAGGCCTTCCCCTTGTAGCTGGTTGTAGACAACACTTTGTCTGTGATGGACATTTTTTCCAAGACCTCAAAACTTGTCTCGATGAGTTTGTGTTTCAGAGAGCCATCAAGGGTAACCTTCATCGTATCTTGTGGTGTGTCACTAATTTCTGCAGCTCCTATGAATCAAAACAGAACAACATCAGCACAAATATCACTATTTGACCCTAATGAATTACATTTAATTTGCTAGTACATTTGAGAATATATCAACATTATCTTACCCTCAGATGTGAATGAGAGCAGCTTCATGGGACTGTCAGCCATGACTTTGAACTTAGCCATATAGCTAGGCGACTTTACAGTGTTGTTCCCAGCAGAGACCATTCCCTCCAAGTTGTAATAGTTGGACTTGACCTTTCCTGACACTTCCATTATTCCCATGAGAGGCAAGGTGAGGTCATAATCAGAGGGGATAGTGAATGTGGGCATGCTGATCTCCATGGGAGAAAGCTCCAGACCCATCTGAGGCATTGACATGTGTGGTGTGGTGAGCATGGGAGGTATCCTGAACTCCTGGGATGTCCTTCCTCCGAGAGGCAGGGCAAGAGTGAAGGTCATACGGTCCTTGTTGAACTGGTATCTGAACTTGCTTTCACTGGTAAAAGACAACAGCAACAAAATGTGTTATGGCAATTGACATTTAATCTGTTAATATTGTATGCAAAAGTTAAAACAGTATTTATTTATATATCGGATTTTGATAACTTACAGATTGATGAACAGGTTCTCAGGCATGGCAGGCTTTTCCAGCTCTGCCAGGCTGTTCTTCAGAGTGTAGACATAAGGAACATCAGAGGCGATCTTGTCCATCCAGATATTGCCAGCCTGTTCAAAAGAATAGTTTTGCATTATTGTTTTACATTTAAATTCCTAAAGGATTTTTTTTTGTAAAACTGTAAAATGATTTAATAAAAAAGTATTATTTCTTACCTCAAGAGCCTTGGTGTAGATGTGACGTACTTTCATGTCAGTCTTGACCACCTGCTGGTCCATCATTTCACTCATAAGCAGCTCTATCCAGGCCTGGAGAGCTTCGGTGTATGGCTTGAGCATCTTGATGTCAGAAGTCATGTTGGACATCAGGCTAACCTCAGCCTGATCCTTACCTACAATGAAAAAGCATATCATTGTAACCACTATCCACAACAACATGAGACTTTGAAATGTCTCACAGTCCCCAAAGGTTAACTATATTCGTACCGTATTTGAAGACGACTGCCTGGACAGAGTTGGTCTCTGGTAGCTTGACGTCGCTCTTGATCTCCAGGATGAGGACCTCAGAGTTCTTCAGAATGGCTGTGATGGAGGCATCAGTCTTCATGGAGGGCACTATCAGCTGCATCTGCAGCATCGCGTCTGTCTGGTCCTGAAGTCTGCAATATATACAAACCAACTGAATGCATTTCAACACAGAGTAGTTGTCACATTTCTCTATAACTGTTAAACAAATAGTCAAAAGGTTTCAGACAAACAATCAAGCACTTAATTGAGGGTGACTTATTGACTCACTTGGCACGGCTGATCAGAGACAACTGGGGGATGTTCTTGTTGGTGATGTCAAAGGTAAGAGATTTGCCTTTGGAGCTGCTGTCCACCATGCCAACTCTGATGCCGGTCTCTACATCATAATCAGGGATTTGCACATTGGTGGTGAAGACATTCCTGTTCCTGTTGTATTTCATGTTGACAGAGGCCTCAGTGGATGCAGAGCCTAAAGTCACAAAGGGAAGCAAAATATGAAAAGTTTGTTAGAATTTGTAACATACATAGAATACATGAGCATAAACGTTTCTGATAAATGTCAAAACGAGCATCCATACCCTCTGCTTTGAGGATCATTTTCACAGAATCAACCTGGCGCCCTTTGCCCTCACTGAGGAGTTTGTACACAATGGTGGCGCTGTACTCAGTCACATCCCCAGTAGGTTGGATGTCCACAGCAAACCTATGGGGGGCAAACGGTTAACTCCAGTAAACAGTAAAAACGATCTAAAAGCAGATTGAGGTTTCAAACGTACTTTGTCTCCCCAGTGAGGGGGAAGTAAGGAGCAGCGGTGTCGACACCAGCGGAGTAACGGGCTGTGGTGCAATACTTCACTCCAGAGAAGAGGGGTCTGCACTTCACAACATTGGTCCTGCCTTCATCCTTAGCTGGGATCACGTCCACGCGGCCGTTGTTCATAAGTAGCACATTATTGCTATTTCAAAGAGATAAGGGGAAAATAGGTGTTCTAAATCATTCCATTCACACATGACAAGGTACAGTCATGTATTATAGGTGGGGAATCAAGAGGGTTTTGTTGGTGCGGTTTTGGTACCTGATGCTGAAGAGCTGGGTGGGGCCTTGTGGGGCGGGAATAGAGAGCTTGACTTGGTTGTTGTCCATGGTGATCCTGGCATTCAGAGCGCTCTCATGGTATATGCTAGTGTGCATCGCAACATCAGTGTCTACAAACTCAGGGACATGAACTCCCATCTTGGTCACAAACTCAATACCCATAGAGGGCCTGAAGGACAATTCCTGTTGTACAAAAAAAAGAACAATAATCATTGAAGTTGCAAGACTATGTCTGTGTCTGTGCAAGAAGGTTGGAGAGAAACAGAAGAATGCTTACCATGTTTGGTGACATGCTAAGCCCCCCCTTTGCTCCAGGAGCAAAGATGCCAGCCATGGCCACCTTCAGGGGGAAGCCAGATCCTGTCGACATGCGGAATTTGTTGTCCATGAAGATGTAGTGAGCAAAGAACTCGTTGTCTGTGTTGGAAATCACTTTTTTGATCATCTGATGTAAGGGGGAAAGGAGAACGTGTCGGTTAAACATGTCGCTTAAACCGAAGTAGTGCGCTCAACATAACAGGTAGTACATCCAATAAGAAGAACAAAAATAATTACCTCTTTGGGAATAAGTTTCATGAAGATCTCGGAGTACATGACGGCATTTTCAGCGATGCCCTTCAGTTCACTGGCCTTGATGTAGCCAAGCTCGGTACCCATGATCCTCAGGTAGGCCATGGCCTCTGGAGATTCCTGGGCCTGAAGTTCCTTTACCAGCTTGTTGAAGTTGGCAAAAACTTCTTTAACTAGGTTCTCAGGTACCTATGGAGGACAAAACGGTAAGTGAAATATTAACACAAATTTACATAGTAAGAAATTGATATTCACGAAAACTGAATTCCCAAACAGTTATACCTTCTTTCCATTATCTTTCAGAGTGGTGAATGGCATTTTGTCTACTGCCCAATAGAGTGCCTTGGAAATGGTGTCTGGGAAGAATCCGTTCTTTCCGAACAGAGCCTCGATAGATGGTTCAAAGCCCTTTCCTTCCATGCCGACCTACAAGCAAGTGACACAGTTACACACTGGAACAGTCCGGTAATGTAAAATGTAATTATTTGCAGACATTTCCGGACGTAGCCCATGCGTAATAGTGTTAGCTGATCGTACCTCCCACATATCCATGGTGTAACCAAAGACATTCATCGTAGTTTCCAGCATGACCTCCCTGGGCAGCTGGTTGCTGGGGTCAAAGATGATGTTGCCCTGAGTGTTGGCCTGCATGGATTCAACTGCCATTCCCAGTTTGTAGTTGCGGGACAGAGTGGTGTAGTCGGTGTGAGTGGGGACATCAGTGTTCTGCAGGACTTCCATAATCTTCTTGGCAAGCCTAAGGGAGGGCAAAAACAATAATAATGGTGAAACAGTAGCTACACCATGTTTGTGGCTTGCCATTTCTGTCCTAAACTGCTCTGAAGCACTGGGAAGTGGAACAAAAACAAATCTGAAAAATAATATCGAACCAAAGTAAGGGGCAAAACAATCGAACTAAAACATATTGCAGCCATGTACATTTCATGTCATATTTATTTCTGTATACACAATACACAATAAGTATCCTTACTTCTGGGATTGGTAATCCGTCGAGGACACAATGTTGTAGATGTGAGAGGTCACAAAGGCCTTGACCTGCTTGTTCTGTTCCTGCTTGAGCAACTTCTTGACCATCTCCAGGTCACTGGTCTTGGGATTCCTCATCAGTGTCAGGTAGGCGGCCAGGCGCTTCTGCACTGCACCCTTGGAATACGTGCTGACCCTCTGGAGGTTGGCGCGCACCTGTACGGCAACACAAAAGCACAGAGCTGATCCACCAGTGTCTCCTAGTGACTCTAGAGGCATGAGGAGAAGTGTGTGTAGAACTTTGGCGAGACATATAGGGATGACGACAGTTTAGTATTATTTACCTCATCAGTGAGTTGCATGCGTCTGAAAGCCTGGATGGCGGCCAGCTGAACGGACAAGGTGGTTGCAGGCTGTCTCATGCACTTGAGCAGGGTGCTTTTAATACCAGGCTCTGCGGCTTCCATTGCTTCTCCCATGTTACCAACGACCTATAACGTGAGTAAGGAAATGAAAAACATTAACAATACATATTGTTTTTGTATACGTTAAAATGGAACCGTTTTACAATAGCTTTTATTGGAATGAGAGGATTTAAGAAAAAAATGGCGACCTACCCTCAAGGCCAGGAAAGTCAGATCTTTTTCACCAGGGCAGTCTGAGCCCAAAAGGGAAGTCATGAAATTGGCCACAGCAGTGATTTCAGGGGTGACTTGATAGTCAGTCTTGAATTGTCTGGAAATGACAGACACATGATATGATATGCAACACAAATTAACAACCTCAATTTTGGGTTCCCTCTTCTTTGTTTTTGTTTTTTAAGTTATTGGTTTGTTTTGATTTGTTCACTTACTTTCTGACAACATTACTGAGGGCAAACATAATGGGTTTGCTCTGCCTGTATTGAGCCATTGCCAGCATGTCCTTTAGCAGCAGGGCAGAGGGTCTGGGCAGCAGGCCCATAGCGTAGACGATGGTGTCCACCTCCATGGACTCGGGTTCGAAGGTCCTCAGGATGGTCAAGATGGCGCTGGTGCATTCGGGTGTACCGCACTGGGCCAGGGCCTGCCATGTCAGGCTGCTGGACAGGGCCATCATCTCGGGGGTGGTGGCGGTCAGGACCTCAGCGTTCAGGCCCCGCAGCTCAGTGACCAGTTTGTGGAAGATACTGGCGCGCTGCTGGCCTTCCGTCCCCTGGGCAAGAGTGCTCAGTTCCCTCAGGCTGGTGAGTACAGCATCCTTGGTCTGGATGAGGGCCTTGTCCTCTGTGGCCTCCATGTGCAATGAGTGGAAATTGTTCTTGTCTTCAGAGAGTGATGAGATAACAGAGGTAAGACGACGGTCACTGGGACATTTCAATTGCGTTGTGTGGCTTTTAGTACAATGTGCTCTCTAAAGCCTTTCTACTCACTGTAGTTGAAGATCCTGTCATTGATCTTGTTGCTTTCCCTCAGGGTCAAGGTCTGCCTCACCGTAGTGGACATTCCATACTCATTTCTGTCGATAGTAATAGGAGGACGATATTCAGCAAATGAACAATAATATTGGGCATTCTCAAACTGCTTGGATTGGACTTTGTTGATGTGATTGTTCTAGGAGGTATGAGGTACAGCAATGTGAGAAAACTTGTACTTTGCATGGTCACTTCTCCCACCATATTACAAGACTGAGAATCACTACAGCATAGCTGTATTGTTGTACAAAACTTACTGGCTAGAGAAAGGCAGGAAGAGGTGTTTCTCAGTGCAGACTGCGGAGACCATGTGTTTTTTGCTGGCATCAAAGTTGAAGTTGCAGGTCTGAGTGCTGCCAATCAACTTGCTCAGAGGGTAGTGCTAAGGGTTGGAGGTAGACATTCAATGTTTCGATAGATTTGGGGGAAAATAAAGAGCACTACATGACACATAAGAAAGGTGCGTAACTAAATTCATAAAAGCAACATGAGTAAAAATGACAGAAATAAAGTACACATTAAATATGGTCTGTTGTGGAATGTTTTAGCTATTTTCTAGCCATTGGATTATCTCTCAAATAATGTAAACAAACTTTATGAAAACCATATAGTTGTGATTAAGGGCTCAAATCAAGTCATGTCTATAAATAGACATGACTTGACATATAGTTGAAAATGCACTATAATCATAACAGGTTTGAGTGAATGATTTGTATCGTGTATATATATATATAAACCATCCTTACCATGCCAGAGATCAGGGCCAGGGGACTGGTGTGCTCTCTCTGGGGAGAGTAGTTGTAACATTTGGACAGGTCCCGGCTGACTGTGACATCAGTGGCGTCTCCTGAGTTGACGGTGAAGTCAGTGGCACATTCTCCATGCACGGTGGTCTGGGAATAATAACAGGCATTGATTGTTGTGAGAACATGGAAGATAGATGAAATAAATGAATTGCTATTCGCTTGGTTTCATTTAAATATTATTATTATTATTATTATTATTATTATTATTATTATTATTATTATTATTATTATCAATTATTGTTGTTATTATTATTATTATGATTATTATTATTAGTAGTATTAGTCACGAAAATATAGTAGAATTATACTATTCATAATAATTCATAAAAATATTGGATTAGTATTAGCAACATTAATTGTTTTTGTAAAAGGCGATTTCAGTTAAATTATGATCCAAATTAAATGGGATTATATGCCCTATTGAACTCCAGATTAGATTAGACTAGACAAGGCCTAGACTAGGTCTTGTTATGACAGCACAGTGGATGTCACGATAGAGATAAACATATCGTGGACTTTGACCAGTATATGTGGACTGTCAACATGATGTTACAGGATGGTACTTATCGCCTGTGATTGGTGCAGCTTATCTTGCTGTTGCACAAGTTGTTTTTCTGGGTCCAACAAAACAACACATCGCACTCCCTAAGCTGAATTGAGTGTTATGTATTGGAGATCCAGACAGATCCACAGAAACACACACACATACACACAGAAATCCTACCATTACTCGGCTCTTGTCCTCCTCCATGGCAGGCACCATCAGGGCAGAGACGATTCCCCTCTTTGCGTTCAGGATGCTCATGGGTTGTCCCTCCTCAGGGAACAGGGAGACTTCATTCTCACTGTCAACCATGAACATCAGGGTGCTCCTGGGAAAGCACAACAGATTAAGATACGGAAACTCTTCCATCTCCATTACCTTTGCTTTCAAAGTACTTTTTAAAAATGTTTGTCCTTTGTTTTTTAGTTGTTCACGTTCATGTATATTTAACAGTCTGATTTATTTGTGTATTCATTCATTTACATAACAATAAATATTAGGAATAAATACATTAATTAATATAGGAATATCTTCAAATCAATATCTGGATCACCAATATGTAATACACAAAAACGTTATTTAAACGACTGCTGGATCACCTACTTTGCCATGGCAACTTTGAAAGCCTCAGAACCGGCAGCGGGACCGAACACAGGGGTGCCATCCGCATCAACGTCAGTGACCTCGGTCAGAGAGCAGTCTTTGGTGTGCAGGATGAAGCTACACGTCTGGGGCACCTCAATCTCAACCTATGCAACAGATGTATAGAGGCATGTATAGGTATACTGTCTTTCTCCAAACTGTGAAGGTGAATGGTTTGTGTTGGCAGTAAAGTGGCAGGAGAGTGGCGCCTACCTTGCAGGAGACTTTGGGGCCGTTCTGGAGAGGACTAGCTCCCTTGACACCATTGAGAGTTTCCACTTCGTAGTCGTACACAAACCTCTTGAAGTTCTTGAATCTTTTGGCCACTAAAAAGTTGGAAGTATATATATTTTTGTATTAAAAGGTGGATCTGTTTGATGAGGTCAGATTGGAAATATTTGCAATCCTCTGCCACGCAGAAAGGAACCATGGACTGTGGTACAGCTTCAAATTGCTTAACAACAATTATTAGCGTTGACTCAGGGATCATAAGGATCTGATAATGACCGGTGAGGTCATCACAAAGGGTTCAAAGGGCAGGGTACAGTTGTTGATGAACTGTGTTTTCAATCCCAAAGCTTACATTTAAAATCAACAATACAAAATTATAGTGTTCTAATAGCATAAATTGTATTCCTAATGTTGCCGCTAACTTTGTACAAACTTACGAAAACATGTTGAAGACGATCCATCAAGATTTCCTGCATCTTGCTCTGTATAAAGTGAGAAAAAAAGAATGCTTGCAAATTTGGAAAGTCACAAACCAAGAATCACTTCCAACATGTTAAAACAGAATTTAAAATCACAATGTGGGATGGCAAAACATTTTGTTCATCAGAAGTATGTGTAGTATTATACTTAAGAAATCATGAAGAAGGAATAGTTTCCTTTTTTTCCTAAAACATTTAATAGCCATCTTGGCAAAATTGTTATCATGAAAATGAAACCTACAAATCTAAAATGCTATGCCCTGGAAAAGTACAGAATTCTGTCATTAAATTGTTTAAAAGACCATTCACAATTCAATCAACTAATTACATATTCAAATTCACATAAAATTTAAATGAAACTCTTCAATCCTAAATCTACTAAATATTTCATGTTAAACATTGTAGACATCGCTCATTTAGTTTATATTCAAAAGCTTTCAGGTACTTACGGGCTAGTGTGCAGGTGCCCAGCAATAGCAAAAGGCATATCTTAGTACCCCCCATGATGGGTTTAGAAGGAGCTCTACGAGATCCTGAAGGGTAAGGGAGTCCTCTTGTTTCAGTAAAGACTAATCTCTATGCTTCGTTTATGTGGCTTTTATAGGTCTCCCACCTTACTGTATGTGATCACCAGGAGTTGCAGCAACTGTGCTGCTCTGGTTCCAAAGTCTAAGCAGTCCTTGTGGCAGGCCAAAGGTAAAAGCATTTCACAAAGACTTATCTGTCAGCACTCAGGGTGATGAGGCAGATTGTATCAAATTAACAAACAGTGTCAAAACCATGGGGGAATTATTCCAGGTTGAGTATTATTCCACACTGGGGTTGTTATGAACGCTGAAATAGATTTGTAACACTGGGATTAGAATTGTTTTGGATATTTCCATAGCAAACACGTGAAGGAAATCTCAGCAACACATCTAGAAATGTGATTCACGTCATGATGTAATGGATGAACTACCCTTTGATCCCTTGGCCCGAAAGACAACAACTCAACAAATCATTTAATTTTCAGTAATTTCAACAACGTTCAATGGATGTTCAACAACCTCTTTGACATCATAACACACATGTTGAAGCCATGATTGGTATTCTCAAAACCGATTCTAAGTGGTGTGTGTGGTTTTATAGAAGCGTGGGATGAGAGAAAACTGGAGTACTGTTATATTGCTTCGTTAAGGACATGTTATATTTAAATACAACCATGTTACACAAAGCAAAGAGTAATTGTTGAATTAACCGTATGATTAGTTAATTAAAACTAGTTCAAAAACAGATCAACATTTTGGGTGTTTAGAATTAAAAACAGTACTAAAAAAACTAAACAATACTATTATTATTAAGATTGGCAGAGTAAAAAAAACAAAAAAAGCAAGAGATGAATAATGTTGCACTTTGTGTTTCAGCTATAGCCTCTAACCTTTTACCTATTTAGGGAAGTCTATATGAAACCTGTGTCAGGATTATGTCATGCACTCTGTCAATGTAAAGATCTATGCTTGGAAGTTAATCAGGCAGAGAAGACGTTACACAATAGAGCAACAAGGTGTAAACACCATTATAATCAAAAGAAAATGTCCTGGTCCTGGCTGTCTCTCTGGTAGTACTTTTTACTAAAAAAGCATTGAACACATTCTAATAAAGAGCATCAAATTGATTTACTTCGTTGTATTTTTTTAAAATATCAAAATGACAAATACAACCAAATAATAACAATAACAATAAAAACAATAATAATAACACAAATAATAATTAATTATATTTAAATATCAAAACAATGACAAATACAACCAAATAATATCAACAACAATAAAAAACAACAATTATCATTATCATGTCCAAAACTTTGCCTTTATTTAAAACTCTTATAGTATCACCATGAACACACAGCTTGTGTTCTGGTGATCAAAAGTAGTTCCAGCAGTGATAGCATAATTTTGTCATGTCTATTTTTATGTCTGTTAAATATGGAGAGAGATTTGTCTCATAATTATTAATACTAATAGGAGTCAAATTGTGTCTTGTAAAAGTTAACTTGTGTCTTGTAAATTCACATTTGAATGAATGTGTAATGATTTGTACAAATGCATACATGTTTATGAATCCAAGTTTTACATTTTGCACAAATACGTAAAAGATTATCTATTTTTTTCCTATGCATTAGTATACGCATTAGTTGCAATATGTCTCAAATCTAAAATTGGCTTGTGAACTGTTGAATCTGCATTTGTGGATCAAGTGACACGCGTGCATTCAGAGTTTCGGACGTGCGATTCACACACTCGTAACTACCGATCGACGTGTGTCTACTGAGGTTTCTTCTTCGGTGGTGGAGTGGAGCAACTCAACTCGGCGCTTACCTCGGTCTTGACCATAATAACTGTAAAGCATGCCCTCTTGTGTAATATTGCATAACTATGTACCGTTATTTGCTGGAGTAGTAAACTAATAATTTAGTTTAATTGTATAGAAGTCTGTGGATGTGACTGATTGTTTTCCAGGTATTAATTAGTATTAGTTAGTCGGACCCCTAGCTAACTATTATCAGGGAAGCAGAGATGGCACTAGCAAAACGTTCTATTTTGAGAGGGAATCGCCCCAAAATATTACTTAATTTTAATTATATTTATGTATTGTTAGGCCGTGGGTTAGCCCCAACAACGAGATTATTCCGGTCCCTACCCCATCCACAGACTACCCCCATCCACATACCAACAAAGTTACCCAGTGTATCTTCACTCTGACGTTATTAGTTGTCTTCACTAAAGTAACTTACAATTACACTGAGCACTGTGTTTTGTCTTTACAATAGCTGCTAACGTTACTGTATATGATCAGTGCATGCACGCAATGCATCCTAGTACATGTAGGCACTGCCGGCACTGTTTCGCGAGCAGGACAGAGGTTTCTGGGTCCGTATCACGTCTTGAGGAAATTACTGCTTCAATTGACTACATTTACCATCAACACTGATTGGACATCCACATGAACTGTGGTGAAATACCCCTTTAACTAACCAATGAGCTAACAATGTGTCTGGTCCTCTACTCTTTAGCATCCTGCCAAGTCACTGGTTGTTTCTTGCCCAACCCACTGTATCCTTACTATGGACTTTCAGATTCCGAATCTGGTTCATTCTTTATTGTCCTCACAGAGGAAATATGTGTTCACAGTGAGTATATAGGCCTACAGGAGACACACAACACCTAAAACAACACAGGTAATGAACTTGCTTGTTTAATTTAACACAGATGTGTTAAATCACCATTTTAGTGTTTCAGCAGTCATGACACAAATCACACAGGGAAATATGAATAAAATATCAGTAGATTATATAAATATAATATCAGTAGAAATAGAACATGAACAAGAACTTTCTGCACAACAGACTTACAATTCGCGATGCACTATCGTTGATGGAACCCTGTTCTGCTTTAATTGTGTAATCACTTAATTGTTCCAACTGTTATGAAATGAAAGGTGAGCTTGCAAATCAATAGTGGGGTCACATGTGGTTGCATTATATAGCATGTGTCACTTAATTACACAAACAACACCACCAAAAAGATGACATCTCTACCATAAAGACAAATAATTGGAATAATGTTTTTTTTTAAAATTATTTCTTATTCTTCGTATTTAACTCGATGTAAAAAGATCCCAAACTAAATACCATTCGTCCAGTGTATCTATGTTAATGAGTCCTGTAATGAAAGGCATCAATTTGTGTTGTAATCTTCACACAATATTGCATAATATTGTTTTATGGTATTACAGCTCTAGGGTGGTGGTAGCCTAGTGGGTAAGGAACAGTGCTTCCAGACGGAGCACCGGAGTTAGTTATGAAAAAAAAAAGTTATTGATAATAAAGACAAACAAGACCGTGAGACAGGGGCAAAACCTTACAGACCATTATTCATTGCATTAGACCAACTGTCGGCTATGGTCTCGAAGTTGGTTGTTTGTCCCGCAAGGCTATATAATTGGTGGTGTATACTGCCACCCAGCGTTGAAGTCTCCATTCAAAACACTGTCCCAAATGACTGCTTCTGAGAATGATCAATAGGAATGTTTCCATGGAAAAAGTATACAAATAGTCCTTTTACGATTTTTTTCAATAAAAACTTTAAAGCCATAAAGCCTGGCCTCTAGTCAGCAGACAAGGAGGAGATACATGGTACTCATTGGGTGTTTGATTAGCAAAGGTAAATGTTCCCCTTCATGCTTAGGCAAGAGTGTGAGCAGATAGAATAAATTAGCATTTTAAGAACAAGGTGCCCATTGAACAGAGATAAGCATGGACAGTGGACTCCAGGTTAAAGTGTAGGATCTAAAATCGATAAATGTGAGATGGCCTGTGACGTTAAGATTTTAAAAGTTGTGTAGTGTATGCCTAGCATTACTTAGGGCCTTCTTGGGTTGACCTGAAAGGAGAGCACTGCAATAGTACAGCCTGCTAGTTATACAATCATGCATAAGTCTCTCTGTATCTGCCTGGGAGAGAACCGGTTACACTATTAGCTAGAGCGAGCAGCTCCCTCTCTCTTAGCCATTGAAGCATTAACCGGTAGGATAATATGTCTGCTCTGCACTTTCTGACAATTACACACACAAAATTACTTTTTGTGTTTTTTTTTCATTTAATCACTTCCAGAGACAGGCCACCAAACTGCTATCTCAAGAAGGAACTTTTCTAAAAGGTTAATTTCAAAGGTGACCCAAAAACGCTCCCTACGTTTCTCCGCCATTGAGAAGTGTTGCATTCACGTAGCTGTGATTTAGAGGCAAGATGGATTCCCCGAACCAATCTGGGAAGAGATGCCCTGATTGCTCAGAAATTAGCTGCTCTGTGTGTGCACATTCTACTCCACTACATCTCAGAGGCAAATATTGTACTTTTTACTCCACTGCATTTATATGACAGCTTTAGTTGCTAGTTACTTTGCAGATTCAGATTAACAATTTTTCAATAAATAAATTATATTATTATATCAATAAGGCTTTATTGGTCCCCAGGAGGAAACTTACAAGCTACATATATAAAATATAATTAAAATTAGCTCCACCTTTTGTTACGATCGTCTAAGAACCCCAATACAGAACACATGAGACAGGAGATCCGAATTGAGGAACTGGGTTTAATGAAGGAGTAGGAGAAGGGAGGACGGCAGGACAGATGGCCTGGTGGAACAGGCAGGCAGGCAGGCAGACAAGGGCAGGTAGGCCTGGCAGAACATGCAGACAGGCAGGCAGGCAGATAAGGGCAGGTAGGCCTGGCGGAACAGGCAGACAGGCAGGCAGGCAGATAAGGGCAGGTAGGCCTGACGGAACAGGCAGGCAGGCAAATAAGGGCAGGTAGGCCTGGCGGAACAGGTAGGCCTGGCGGAACAGGTAGGCAGACAAGCAGG
>OMNO01021564.1:0-13692 GCA_900303215.1 Trachyrincus scabrus | reverse complement strand
GGAGGGTATGGACACAGTGAATGACCAATCCCTTACAAAAGGCATGTGATCCCTTTCTCCAGCGTAGGTCTAGAGAGCAGCCCACATGTGTGTGCGCACACACACACACACACACACACACCCTCTCTCTCACACACACACCCTCTCACACACACACACATACACCCTCTCACACACACCCTCTCTCACACACACACCCTCACACACACACACCCTCTCACATACACACACACCCTCTCTCACACACACACACACACACACACACACACAAACACACACACGCACACTCCCTCTCTCTTTCATACATAGTATTTCACACACACAGAAACTCAAGCATGTATGCATACACAGCGACATGACTGAAGAATGAGGAACGAAGGGGATCTGTAGATGAGAATGAGGGAAGCTTCCATTGCAATCCTTGTTAGCATACTGAGAGACGGTAGGGGGTGGGGGAGCGAGAGAGACTGTGTGTGTGTGAGTGAGAGAGAAGGGGGAGAGAGTGCTAAACATCAAGTGAAAGTGGGAGGCTTCCAGTGTCAACGCTGAAATGAATAGCAAGCAGAAATCCACTCCATGATGCCAATCAGTGCTGAGCGAGACATGTCAGACCCTGCATTGATGACGACGCCCCTTTAATGGTTCTGCAGATTAGCGCAGGGGGGGGGGTCATCGGACATGGATGTATAAATAGCCATACTGACAGAGAAATGGATGGTTTCTGCAGCCGGACCACAGCTCCCTGGGCCGGTTTGTGTTACGGTCTAACCCCACTGCTCTGGGTCGGTCTCGTATGGACTGTCCTGGCACAAAATAACAATTAAGATTCCTTATAATTTGACATCCATTTGTATTCAACTAAAAATCGCAGACACAGTCTCTAATTTGATGGATCTTCTGCACTTGACAAAAAAAGGAATAAACATTTCCGTGGGGGGGCAGGTAAACTGCGGAAACGCCTGGAGACCAAGCATCCAGACATAATCGAGAAAAATGGCTGTAATAACACTAACAGCAATATCTCTGCTTACAGAGCTGACGTGTTTATTCAGCACATTCTAGCGCACGCCGGCTTGTGTCACGGCCATCATTTACACTAACGCATCGACACATCAAGTCATTTAGAGGCCCGGACGGCCCTCACCTGGGAAATAATGGGAAACAGCAGTCCATCTTTCTAACACACACACCTTCCCCTCCCTCCTATCTCTCTCTGTTAATGGCCTATCAAACTCACCCGTCATCCTCTCTCTCAAGGTTACAAAGAGCAGGTGGCAGGTGTGCTTCCTACGGGGGAGTCGCAGATGACTTCTCACTCTCGCTCTCCGTGTGTCCAAATAAACAAAACATTTGTTGCATCACCGCTGTGCGGTTACTATGGTGACACAGCTCTTCTTTGTGCTCCGACGGTGGTGTGACCATCAGTTGAGGCTGAACACGGGTTGGCAGGAGGAGAAGTCGCATGTACTTCTGTTTTTATTGAACTATGATGTAGACCAAGGGACCGGGTGTAGATGAACAAGACTGCAAGGACTTAAATAGTTGGGAGTATAACACAACGCAGTGATATTTACAGCTAAACTACGAATCACAACAGTTTTGGTGTGAAAAAAAAAAGATTCACAAACCAACAATTGTGTCCGCCCTGTATTCTTTAAATATGATTATAATAAAGTGTTAGCCTATACTTAGCATCGGAATGAACTGTTTAGTGGTGCTCAGGAGACGCCAGCAGCAAAGTAGGATAAAAGTGGGTCATCTCCTGGGGAGGAGAGGAACACGGAGAGGCGGACAGGTGGACCCTGAGGGCCAGAAGCAGAGCTGGAGGCCAGACGTAGTTCTGTACTCTTTACTTGTATTTGTTGTGTTTGTATCTTCGGCGACGGATGACTTTGGACTTAATGTGATGTCGCACTGGTTCCAAGTTACTGGGGGGGGAGTTAGCTGAATGGACAAAATGTAAATGGATGAAGTAACTCTGCAGTTTTACGGTAAAGTCAATAGCTTCATTTCACTTTGATGCCGATGAGTCAATGCCTCAGATGAGCAGACAGCGGAGCCAAATTAGCAGGAGCCAATAAATGAAACCTCTTTAGACCGCAGAGCAGTTTGTACAAAAGAGAATTATTAAGAACAAAAAAAATGACATAAGGACAAAGTAAAAAAAAAGAAATATTAATCTTTAATGACTCAGGCTATATTTGTACATGACAGTAGACGGAAACGCCCGCTCAAATAGGCATAAGAATCACTTTCGACAATGTGGGAAAAAACAGAATAGGCAAAATGTGGTCTGTTAATGTCAAAACTGATCTAAAGTTAAATACCAAGTGTAAATATACAGTTCAGCATCTTGTACAATTAAATAAAACATTTACATTAAGAGCACCATTTCAAGAATGAGGATATTTAAATTAACAACTGGCCTTTCCATATAAACAGTAGAGGTCCGTGGTGGACATGGAGCGGCTGAATGAACTGCGTGATGTTAAGTGAAGGAATGCTCTGGGATTTCTTCCAACAATATACAGTAACTCCCAGTAGTATAAACTCATGTCATATACTATTTCAGCATTTTTGTGCTGAGTTGTGGGCCAAATCAACCTGAATCAAGTTATCATTTTTCATTATCGTGTATTAGCGTGCGTGACGTAACGAGTTATATCAATTCAATGATTCTGGAAATGATGAGCGCTAGTCCATGCACGTTATTCCCCAATAGAGGAGTCCTGGAACTTTGTGTTCCCACTTGTGGAAATCATTTGGAAGAACACAGTTTATACAGGAGCCTTAATGCACTGAACACTGTTCATACAGGAGCCTTAATGCACTGAACACTGTTCATACAGGAGCCTTAATGCACTGCCGACTCTGACCCTAATTGAACGCGACATGCCAACACTTCACATTAGGTACGACATGTGGTGCTCACAGATTTACAAACTCCATGTCTCTGACACACACGCGCTCACACGTACACACGGTGGACTAACAGGACATACGCTACAGTACAGCACTTAACCATAGCCGTCGGAAGCAGGAGAGTGTAAAAAAGTGAAGCCATGTTTCAAAGATAGGCAGATTTCTCAGAAAGTCTGCGCTAACCCCAAGTGGCAGCTGCCGATCACAAATCAACTTCAAGGTCACATATCAATATCCGTATGTGTTTACAATAATCCATGCCCTCTTTGTTCCTCTCTAAACATAGACGAGGTGCCAGCCCTAGTTACAGTCATAGCAGCTACTATTCAGTGACTCAGAAAGATGCTAAATGATGGCTGCATGGTTACTGTACATACAAAATGAGGGTAAGCTGTTCTAAAAACAAATGTATATAAATAAAAAAAATCTGCTAAAAATCACATCGTTTTTCAAGAGGTGAGCACAAAGCTGCCACACAAGTACAGGGAAAGGTTCAGGTTGGACTGCCATACATGGTACAGGAAGTCAAACACTGGTTTAGTTCAGAGTCATATTTACCAACATGGTGAATGTATTTCTCTTAATTGTATTGTCATTTTGGTATTACCACATTATTATTCCTAGGAGTTTAAATAGGGGGTATTTTATATCTATAATTGTATGTCAATATCCATTGTTCTACTCATCTTGCAACTAAAATGATTATACATTACTTATATTAATATCAAAGAGCCATTGGTTGGTTTAAATGTTAAAGACGGATGGTTATATTTGCATGAGGCCCAGGTATCACAGCTTGAACCATATCTGACTCACTTATTTTACAGGTAACGTTTTCCATAGAAAACCTGGCAAAACAGGAAGGTGTAACAGACAACAAAATCAATGCCAAAACTAGGTAAAACATGTCTGTATAATATCCCTTTCTTTAATCAAAAAGAATCAGTAATGTTCTTTATCAATCCAATAAAAAAGAAGTAAACATTCATCAATTGCAATAAGGATGTTATCTGTAATGCAAAAAGGTTAAAATCTCCCCATGTGCAACTAAATGTACACGTGATGGGTGGTGGATGTCATTCAGTCAGAGTACTGGAGGTCCAGGTCCACCGTGCCATCCGTGACCACAAGTCTCACTCTCTTGGGCTTGGTGGAGCCCATGGAGTGTGACGATGTAGCAGGGCCACAGTGTGAAGTGGACGGGTGGTCACCAGGATGGCACTGTGCCTGCGTGTCCTTCTTGCAACTGTCCTCATGGCTTTTAAACCCTGAAAAGGCCCCCGGGGGAAAGGGGGCCGCGTTTGACACCTGGGGGCCACAGGGCTCAAGCACTAGCCTGCCTTGGGTGCCGGAAGGCTCCATCAGGCAATGGTAGGTGTAGTTTGTAGGCCCCAAGCCTGAGCAAGTCAGACTCTCGGCCCCGTCCCTGAGACCCAGGGTGAGGGAGTGATCTCCGCTGAAGTTGAGTACATAAGGAGGACCGTGATAGGCTTGAGGAAAAGGGGTTGAGGATGACGACGACTGATTCTTATTTGCCGATGCTGGTGTACCGGGAAGTGCACTGTGGGGTACGTGGTGCGTATTGTGCTGAAACAGAGACGGAGAGACAGGAGTGCCAAGTGTAAAATCACAAGAGTCATGCTGAGCATATGACTGCTGGTGCTTGTCAGGAGCAAAAGTTTGTGATCTGTCCCCAATGAAGTGTTTTCCATGTGTTGGCCCATAACTCTCAGGCACTTTGCTGGGAAAGAAGAACGGTCTCGGTAGTGTTGCAAAGTTTGTGTGTACAAAATTGTTTTCAAAACACTGGGGTTTGTCAGACAATGTTCGGCTCTTAGTGAATGACTGGGTGAAAACAGAGTTCCCTTGGTTGCTGTGAGGGTTTGTTGTGACAGGGTTATTCGAGTTATAATAATGTACCACACCCTTATCGGAGGTAAACCCTTGACTTACAAAGTTGCCTTTGCCGTAGTCTATACTAGCACCAGCTTTATCACTATGCTGGTTCTTCTCTCGGTCACTGAGCCTTTTAAACGTCTCAGGTGGGCTACCAACAGCCACATTGTCTTTAAAAGTCTGTTTGCCTCCTTGATACTTAAGAACCCTGTGGATAACAGAAGAGTTTTTGTCTTGGAGATTGAACAGATTGTCTGTCGAAGTCGGATGTTTTAGATTAAAGAGTTGAGAAGAGAGGAATTTGTTTGCCGTTTGGTGGGAGTGGACAGACTTAGTTGAGCAACTTTGGAGCGGTGCGTTGTGCTGATTTATGGGAACGTTCTTGGGTTTGTTGGGAATGTTCACACGATGAAATGGACCCTGGCTTCGAAGATGAGACTGGGACTTTGGCTGTCCAGTGCTAGCAATAGTTTTGAAGTTGGCACCTTGACTGGAGGGATGGGATGGGTTCATCTGAGACGAGAGAGATGTAGCAGAGACGAGACCTTCACCAAACAGCTGAGGTTTGCTTCCCAGGGTCATGGGATGCGCTTTGGACTCCTCTTTGGACAATGACCTTGCCCCTGGATTCTTATTCAAAAACCGATCCATGGCTGCTGCTTCGGAGCTGCTCAGTGATGGAAAACTGAAGTTCGAGTTGAGCGGCATTTTGTCTCTGGGGTTGTCCTTCACTGTATAATCCAAGGGAAAACAGTCCCCTTTGGAAGAAACAAGATTAGGCAAAAATGGAAGGTCTTCACTGTTGAAATTGTTGCCTGGACTGGGAGAGCCAAGATATGGTGTTTCTGCATTCCATGCATCCGAGGGGCTATGGGACAGGGGGCTGCTGAAGGGGTCAGCGGGCGGGTCGAGAGGACACAGGTCTGATGGGGAGGTTGGCAGACATTCCTGCGTCTGATAATACCCTTCAAAATTGAGACACTGGAAGTCTAAAAGGTCGTCGTCACAGCAGTTTGGAAAGCTGGGGTCATTGGTAAACATGCCGTCGTGAGATGAGAATGGCGGAGAATGGGATAAGGGTTGGATGACCGAGGCAGACGCACTCGGACATGCTGCTTTTTCCAGGGCCTGAGATTCACACAGGCCTTCAGATAGCCTGGACAGGCTACTGTCAATTTGTTGGAGGGTATGACTAAGACAAGAGGTGGTGGGCGTTTCTACGGTAGCACTCTGGCGTGTTCTCTCCACTCTGTGCCTGGGCCTCCTGCCTACACTGCTCATCTCTGCCACCGACCTCTCCATCAACCGACCTGGAGAAGGTGCCGGAGCCGCCGCGCCGTCGTTAAACGGTGAATACAGAGACAGCGGCGAGAGAGACAAGGAGAAATGTGGGCATTCCTCTTTGAGCTTGACAGTGCTTATTTTTCCATCTTTTTCTTTCCCTAGCCATAGACTGTTATCCATACAATCTTGTTTAGCTTGTCTTTCCACATTGGGCTTAGTGTCATCGTGGCTTTCCACTTCCCAAATATCATCGTCCTTTCTTCGTAGTTTGATCCTCGGCAGCAGGATACCTTCCACTTTTAATTTCGGCTTGAGCTCACTTTCAAAACGGCAGCTGCTCTTTATAATAGGATCTTCTGTTTTGGTTTTTTGGCTGACGATAAGTGTGGTCTCAATGGCATTTCTATTCATTGTAGTCTTTTCCAATTGCTGCTTATCCTTAAAACCCTGCGCGTTAAGGTCGTCCTTGCTCTCCACTCTGGCCTTTTTAGGATCCAAGACTTGGCTCAGATCTGAATTCAGGCTTGTAGAAAAAACATGAGCTTGACTTTTGATCAACCTCTGAGCCCTCTTTTTTAAATGATGCAAGTTATCCTTTGACCTGATGCTAGCTTTCACATGAGCCTGGGCGGCCTCCATCTCCATGTTTAACACAGAGACTGAATCCATTATGGCCTTAAAAGGGTCACATGTTGGAGAGTCCCCCCTTTTCAATTGCTCTAAAGACCACTTCTCGTGTTTCAATTTCCCCAGTTCCCAGACCCGCCCCCGCTTTCTTCTGAAGCGTATTTTGAACTGCTCCGTTTCCTTGTCCGTTGGAAGGGATGAAGCGTCTGCATCCTCAGTTCCAGTGTTTTGATTATCTTCGTGGCTCGGTTTGAATGTAGCCAGAACCTCATCTTGTTTGTCCTCCAGCCCATCTGCCTCTTTTTTCTCTACTTTCACCATCTTATTCATGTTCCTCAACATGCGGGTTTGATGCATTTCTAGCGCTTTGTAGCGAAGTCCTTTAACAAAGAAGTTTTGTTCGGCTGCCCAGCCGGTCAGCCTCTGAGCATCACCCTTTCTTTGTCTCACTTTACTTTCTCCAAGCACCTTCCCGCCCCCCGCAGGGCGGCCGGGCAAGTCCAGCGCCTGCTCTGTGGGAGGGCCGAGTTTGGTCACTTCTTTAGAGACCTGGCCAGAAGGGGGCGACACCGGGGTCTGCTCAGAGCCGAGTCCGGTCACTTCTTTAGAGACCTGGCCAGAAGGGGGTGACACCGGGGTCTGCTCAGAGTCGAAATCCACAGAATTTCGAAACATACGTTTTTTCAGAGGAATGTGGGACTGCGTCTGTGAGCTGCTGTCTGGGTGGACATTAATTGTGGGGGACTTTTGTTGGGGGGGTAGCGAATCAGAACTATTTGTCAACTCACTTCTTTTTTTTTTTAACAACCTCTGTACACTATGCTGATTTACCCCCAGCTTGCTTTTTGCATCATCCTCTTTACTTGGAAGGTTCTCTGCTTTGTTTCCTGGAGTATTCACTAGTTGTTGAGGCCTGGTTCTTAGATTTCTTAAATGCCTCCTTTGCACTGTGTGAGAAGCCCTGTCCTCCTGTGATTTACATGGCTCTTCATCACTTATCTCAATAATATTTTGTGTTACATCGCCATGCCCTTCTTTATGAATTGAGGCAGGAATCTCATTTCTTACAATACCACTTTCTGATTTATTATCTTCCTCACTCGTCACTTTTTTGAAGATATCGGTAAGCAGAACCCTCGCCCGTTTAATGGCAATGTCCCGTTTCTCCCAACTAGCCGACATCTTAATTGCATCTTCAACAATTTGGCTACTTGTTACCCTTTCTGTCTCACCGGCGGCCTCAGGTTTGTTGCCTGAACTGTTGGTATTGGCGTTTCTAATGTGTTTGTTGATTTTTGGCCCTCCGCTTGCCTCAGTGTTAGACTCCTCACACTCTTTTTGAATTGATTTACTGTTAGCTTCTACAACTGTTCTTTTTGAACAATCAACGGTTCTGACAAGCTCTCCAGAGCCATTTTCAACAACTTCCTTCTCTACCGGACCCTCTTCTTTCCCCGAGGCTTTCTGTATTGCGATGACTTTGTCACCTGCCATTTCCTCTCCGCAGAGTGGGCCATTAACTGGCTCCGGTGCCCGTCTGTTTCTTAGGTTAACACTATCAATTGGCTTGAAATACATCTCCCTCACCACTCTCTTACCGTCAGCGGTGGAGACCTCTGAACTCACAGCCTGTCTCTGCTCAGGTCTTCGTTTATGCGATGCCAATACAGAGTCTGCCTGCGCCGTCAGACTGGCTGGTCTAATACGAAGGATTCTGTCTGAAGGTGGTGTTCGGCTTTTTCCCTTCTCCACCAAACCCTTTCCCTCATTCTCTTCACTGTCCTTTTCTGCTTCAATACGTTGCGGTAGCTTCACCCTTGTTAAGTTTACTGTAATATACTTATTTAGGGTTGGGAGCTGGCCACCTACATCTTTCACTAATTTGTCTGGGAAACTTTGAAGAACTGCAATGACTTGCCCCGTATGCTGGGTGGTCCGGATTGTCTTGTTAGTGGCCAACGATACAGACCTGGTAGTCTTCTGTTCAACTTGCTCAGTGACAGGCATTGGAGGCCTGAGGTCTTTTACTGCAGTGCAGGTCTCATTGATGGTGCAAGAACCAGTGGAGCTGCCTGTGCTGGACACGTTTTGGGTCTTTGTGAAATTATTGTCCATTTTATTTTGTTTGTGGACGTTTGCTTTGTTGATTTTGTTCATGTCTTTGGGAGGACAAACCGGCACCTGATCCTTTGTGTTGCCCGACCCCGTTTGAATTCTGCATGCGTTCTGAATCATGCTCCTGGTTCTTGTCGTCATCTTTGGGTGAACTACTGGTGTGTCCACCACTGTTAAAGGACTCACACTAACTCCAGTAACTGTTGACCCGTTCTCTTGGGACGAGACAGAGGAGTCGAGAGTAAATGGCTTCAAGTTGACCTCCCCGAGAGTTCTAACGCTGACGTTGCTGTTAGGTTTTTCATTACCAGCGTTTGTGTCATTTATTGAGCCTAGTTTAGTGTGACTGTCCTTTGGCTTTACTTCTTCCAACATCAGGAGCAAGGCCCGCTCTTTGCTTTTTGGGTCTTTACAATGCAACAGGAAATCCAGTGTGTGTCGCTGTACTCTGACTCTAAGCTCCTTGAGCTCAATCTCTGATGGGAGTGGAACTGACCGGTCCTGTTTGGCCCAGGAGGGAGAGAATTGTTTCTTCTCTGTTCTCCGGTGCTTTGCCTTTCTCCACTTCTTGGTCTGAGTCCATTTTTTGCTGATCAAGGCATTTCTCCTCATCTGTTGGGTGAAGGAATTCCTTGAGGGGATGGCTAAGAGAAAGAGAGAGACGAAACAGATTATGTTAAAAACAAGTCAGAATTAACATCTCAATGGCATATCGCTGCAAAGAAATAATGTGTAACTATAAATGCAGGATGACTTAGGGGAGCTATAATTTCAGAAAAAAAAGGTACTGAAACCTGCTACTAGTATACACATTGTAAATACATTGTTCTGCAAAAATGATACACAGCAACCGACTCCTGCACCATCTGGGCGATGCTTAAAATCTTACATCCAGAGCCCTCCGACTCATTGATGTAGTGGTCCCTCCAAACGCAACAGAAACAGGGGTAAAAGAAACGGCACCAGATGAGACACACTCAAACGGCTTGTACAAACTGTCAGACTCTGAAAAATGTATAATTTATCACTAAGAGATGATAAAAAACTGTAGGAGTTAAGCACAATGAAGATGCTATGAAGATACTGAATGAAGATGCCAGAGGTCAAGGGTCAGCTAAACGCTCCACATCCTCTACACTGCCAGGATCCCTCTGTGTGCTCCACCCAACCCACAGGCAGGTCAGGTACCTCCCTGTGCCCTCCTGCTCACAGCCTGTATCTGTCAGACTCCTAGTTAGATCACATTCAAATTATACCAAGCAACGTTCTCTGGAAGACTTTTACTGGGCATTTGGCTGCTAAAGTCAAAATTAAATATATATAAACCATTTACGGTAGTCAACAAAATGACTATAGGTCTAAAAAGGTATATCCTGAAGAACCTAACACTACTTTGTTTTATATAGGTCTATCTGATGATATAACTTCATCATAACGTCTGTCCTAGCATCAGACAGGAGGTCCAATGGAATAATACATGATATACACCACGCAGAAACACCCGTTCTCATCCTTTTCAGCTGGGAATGCAGGGTGCAGTTTGAGTCAGATTCATCCAACATGTGTTGTTATGTAATCATGGTATATAGTGCTACACAGTGACAACTCACTGACATTATGACAACTTTAAATTCAAAAGGTTCATCTTAAAAGCTGCTGTAGGTAAGACTTAAGAGTCATGAAGAGAGCTGAACGGCCTCCCCCTACTTCTTCTGAGAAGTGTTGCGTTCACGGCCCTGTGGTGGAGCCATGATAACGCCGCGTGAGCGCATGTAATTAACATGTAATTAACATGTAATGAACATGTAATGCACAGGCAAGATGGATTCCCCGAGCCAATCTAGGTCGTGTAGTTTCGGTTTTCAAGAAAACCATGTCTAGTTTCTACTTGTTGACGTTCACTGTGGCCTGACAAATAAAAGATTAGATGTCATACACATCATTATTACATTTTGATTTACATTGAAAGATTTGGCTTATATATTTTTTGCTGTGCTTAGTAGGCCATCATTAGATTACACTTCATCATCACATTCACTGCATAAACCTTGTGTTGACACAAATCCAGAGCGGTCACCTGAGTGAGATCCGAGGAAGGCCGGCCTCGTGGGAACCCTCTTCTGAACGAGACGGCGCTCTCTCAGCCGGTAGGCCTGGCTCCCACACTCCTTGGTTTCCTCGCAGTCGGGCAGCTTCCCTCTGTGTTTAAAATGGCCCTCTCCTTTCCTGCAGGGGGTCCCGGTAGAGAAACCATATATCACCCCCTTGTGAAGACACCGATTAAAGACGATACGCTGAGGTGCACAGAGGTTAGCGACGAGAGGAAGGTTAGCGGAGCGACGCACCTCTCGCAGGTGCAGCATTCACACATCTCGTTGCCTTCACCGAAGAAGCTGGCGCCGTAGTAACAGGTGATCTCGTCCCCGGGGGCGATGGGTCTGATCACCTCCACACACGCACCGTTCTTCTCACCTGGGACAAACTAGGGCGGGGCCACAGGGGAGGGGAGGGGCAGGAACACGGAGCAGGAAACAAATGGCAAGAAATATATTTAATGTCAATATTTCATAAAAGTAATTAGGTAGACAGCAACAGAATATACATATATTATTTGAAGATGTTTCGATTGATTTATATATATATATAAGTGATGTGTTGCTCCGGAGTCTTACCTTACAGTTCGGTCTGCAGTCTTCACCCAGAGACATGCACCACAGAGAGAGGGAGAGAAAAGTCATCAATTTACAACAAAGAATTCCAAAAGAATTCCTATAGAAGGAAAATTATTGAAATACTACACAAATTACCATGACCAAAATAACTATATCCAAAAGACATGGTGTCTGGAAGGGGCGTAACAACGCACCGATTTTTATTGCAATTCAAGAAAAATGAACATAAAGTGCGTGTGTGTTTTGATCATTTACATTTCACCAATACAACGTTAATCATTTCCTCTGGACACTCAGTAACAGACTTCCAGCGAATCATTGCCTGACGCTGCGAGGCTCACCGTGGTTGATGAAGGCGGCTGGGCCTAGCCACAGCTGGGCACAGCGCTTGCGCGTGGAGTACATCACGCTGAAGTCGTTGACTCCGGCCCTGAGGACGGCACTGTTGGCCGGGCTCAGCTCCGCGATGCATCCCAGGAGAACCTCCACCCGCTCCCCCACGAACCTGCAGGCACCACAGGGGTCACGCAGGGGTCGCTTAATACATGCCGAATTCATACAAGAACAGATCGACAGATTACGTGAGTGTGGAGTGTGTGTTGTTGCTGGCTGGTTTCAGCAGCCTCACCTGGTCCGAGTCAGGCTGATTAGACTCTGGGGGGGTAAGGCTGTACACCTGTGGGTCATCGGCCAATCAAGGCCCACAGGTTAAACCAGCCACCACACACACACTCAGGAGGAGTGCTAGCATGTCAGCACCACCTGCTCTGCCTGTTCAAAATACCTCAAGCTCTACAATAAACCGGTTCAACCAACATCTGCCTGTCCTGCTGTTGGAGAAGCCCTGAAAATCCACCGTAGATGGCATGTAGCATGTAGCAGGGGAAACGGCCACAGTGAGCAGTGGTCATATTGTATTTTATTTACTTTTAAGTTCATTAACACTGGATTTCAAATCACTATGATGATTCAGTTGCATGTACACGCACATGAAAGCAAACAGATTGCACACGCATGTTTCCACGCATGGCGCATGGTCTTCTACCTCATCCTTCGTTGGATGAATCCTATAGTGGGATCTGCTATGTACCGTTTGTCCTAACTGAAGTATTATTGTCGCTTCATTTTCATGTCGTCTCTCGGCCATATTAAACTGCAGGATTGACCGGAGGTGTACTTATTTTAAACCTTATTGCTGAATAGTTATCTGATTATAGCCTGTCAACCAGCGTTATCTGTCTGCGTAACACAGGTAAGATCAGTGCAGGCCCGGTCGTTACCAGTGCCTCGTGGAGGTGATCCTCGCCCCGTTGGTCTCTGAGGAGTACCGGTCACACGACTCAATCCTGACACCACTGTCCAACAGGAAGGCACTGAGGTAGCGATACACCTGTAGAACGCGGGTGAGACCAACAGAACAAGCGGTCGGTTTTAGCCTTTGGTTGTGTGAACCGATATCAATATGTATAATACTTAAAATGGTTTAGAGCAGGGGCAGATTTGAAAGGCAGAATTTTAGTGAATAACATGGAAATGATGGTAACATAAGTATGGTAACAGCTAGGAAGACAAGACAGAGAAACAAAGACACTATTGGCAATTTAAATAGTTTCTATTTTTTAAATGAGGATACATATAACCCTGGTATCTACACCTTTATCATAGGATCTCCAAACAGTATGGTTGCAAATGCAACATTTTGCGACGCATGATTGCCTTCCACTTAAGAGTCAGTAAGTAACAACTCATTTTGAAAAAGTCAAAGCCTCACGTGTTGTCTCAGGAGCTCCTGGCGGTGAACCCCCAGCTCGCTGAAGTAGTCTCCCGCCAGCTCCCCCACCGTCAGAGCCTCGAAGGTGGCCTGGAAATCATGCATGCGCTGGAAGCGTAGCAGCGTCTCCTTCAGGTTGCCCCAGCGACGGACCTCGGGGACCGGACTGCAGTGAAGAACAAAGGGGTGGGGGACCACAGTGAGAAACACGGCAAGGGAATATTACCTCGCTGTCGGTTACTGTTTAGCCCAACTGCAATAGTTTAGTAAAAACTCAAGACAAAACAAACCATCCTGTTGATGAATACCTGACAGGCCATGCAGTACTACACACTCACCAGGAAATAAAACTGCCTTGTGTTACTCTTTTTTTACACTCCAAGCAATGAAACAAATAGTGTAGTT
>OMNO01021562.1:0-10909 GCA_900303215.1 Trachyrincus scabrus | reverse complement strand
ACCGCCTCTCACTTCATTAGAAATGCGAGCACCTCTGTGCTCTGCTCCTTCTCTCTCTCTGCGGTCTCTCTCTCTCTCTCTGGCAACGCCACGCGCTGCCGCCTCTGTGGCTCTGTGAATTGTTTTGGGGCCTCAGTCAGCCAGCCGAGTGCCATGAAAGCAACGGTCGCACCAGAAAGGTAGTGTCTCACTGAGTTCTACTTTTTCAATAGTTCCTTTAAAATTTTTGTATTCCCTTTTCCACTGTCGTGTAGTTATTTCCTCTCTGCTTGTCTGCATGCTGTATGACAAGTAACACAACACTGGGATTGAGCATCAGGTGGAATGAATAATCAGTCTGAATGATATGTGTGTGTGTATATATATATATATATATATATATATATATATGTTGATGTATATGTTTCTCTTGAGTCTTCAAGTCAACTCTGTATTGTGTGGTGGACTGAGCTACAGTTACACGTAACCAGGCTCAATACATTACTGGGATTTGTTGAGCTGCAATGACATGTTTAATATGATCTGATGTAACGTGTGCTCCAATTTCATTGTAAAAAACACTGTAAAAAAAATATCAAAGTCCAGGCTAATGCCTACATCAACAAAGACCAATGCAATTCTAAATGATTAAGGTGATACATACAGTAGTAGATTCATGGTGGCACGTTTTATCAAATGTCAATCATTTTCTATTTCTATCTGCAGATTGCTGAGGCCTTTGTGAACCAGCAAGACTGTATCCTAGACGTTTATGTGACTGAATGATGGATGGCATTGAATGTAACCCACCTCCAGAATGTTTACTACATACTTGGCCTTTCGGCACGGTGAAACTCACAGGTTCACATGTGCATCACATTGTTAAGTGTTCTTCAACTGCTTTCTGTGCATGTATAGGTCTGACATTTCCACTGCAAGAGTGAACATTCACAGATTTCACGATAAACTGCACTGCATTTACCTGAGCCGGGTTAAAAGACAACAACAGAAGAACAGAGAAGAAGAGCACGAGATTGAGGGTGAAAGGTCATTTTGATAGGGAAAATGTTGAAAATAAAACGTCATATTTATGCAAAAAGCTTAAAGATGGAGATCACAGGAGAGGGGGAAGGCATAGGATGGAGAAGGAGGGTATAGCATGTCGTAGACAAGAGAATTGTCTTACTTATCTGGAGAAGAACAATGGCACGTAGAGGAAAAGGGAATACTTGAACACTGAGAAGCGAAGGGGGAAGAGAGCGGGTTAATCAGAGAAAGCTTGTGGAGGTAAAGAATGACAGAGGGATATGCCAGCTTAGTTACGTCATGCGTAGAAGGCGGGTTAGAGATGAGAGAGGAAACATTGAGCTATAGCAAAGGGGAACTGAAATCCATAAACATGAGAACTAGCTGCTCCTCTCTGATCTATTTCCCCTGTAATTTAGTGTTGCCCTCTGTCTTTTATAACCTGCTGTCTTGCGCATATTTCACTCATCGCTCATTCATTTCCCCCCTGTAGGTCAGCCATAGTAAAGTGTATGAGTGAAGTGGGATTAGAAGGCCTGTAGATTTGACACCATAGCATGTGGATCGGTCCCTTGGTTAAATGAGTTATTTTCTTGAACTACTGGGTTGAATCGGTGAATCGACGTGTTCACAAGCGCAGTAGAGAAAGTGTGTTTGTGTCCCGTCTTTGTGTTTTGGCTGATCCTTAACTTAGCGTCACAGACCAGAGGGCACTATGGTGCATACAGCTGGAGAGGCTCTATCACCAGAGACTACTCGACAACCTCAGTTCTCTACAGAAGCAGTGGGGTAAGAAACTCTTCATACATGCATGTATATATGTATGAGCCAACGGGGTCTCATAAAACGCACGGGTTCATGAATACACATCTATGCTGATCGTGTCCTGTACAGAAATGTAACGTATCGATTAGGCTGTCGTCTGACGGTGTTTCTTCCTCTCAGAAAGCAGCTGTAGAAGCACCTTAAACTCTGGAGATCTGGAAACCCAGCTGGACACGCTCACGCACGTCTGTCAGACACACAATAGGTGAGGCCACGGTCCTGCTCTGCCTGTTTGGTCTGATCATGATGTTAAGGAACCAGTGAGGGAAATAATTTGTACTGATGTGTGTGTGTGTGTGTGTGTGTGTGTGTGTGTGTGTGTGGGTGTGTGTGTGTGTGTGTGTGGGTGTGTGTGTGTGGGTGGGTGGTCGGAAAAGTGATCGTTTAAACATATGTCCCTGTGCTGCTTTGGCACTCTCGGTCATATGAGCTGTCTCACTGGTAGGGTTTCAATTTGTTGAAACGCACATGTGCACGCACACACACACACACACAACAGTGTGTAATGGCGAGGGAAATGTGCAAGGTCTAATATTAGACTAGAGAGCTGTGCAGGGTCCCTAATCTTACTGGGCTTCTTTGCCAAAGACAAGAACAGATTTTTCGACTTAAAGTTTGATTTTCTTATCCCCTCTTGTGTTTCTCAGACCCGCTGCTAGAGATGCTCTGGTAAGACTTCTATTTGTGTATGTGCTTATGTGCACTTGTGGGGTGTGCTGGTGTGTGCATGTTTGCAGGCATGTAGTTTTGAATGACGTTCTGTCAATGTGTTACTTAACCCACACGTGTTACTTCTCAACCTCTAATGGCATAATGGTCATTACAGAAAGGTGTATTACTTCAAAGAGTGGGGGCATGAACAACCTCATAGAAGTACACGGAGAGCCAGTGTGAACCAGGGATGTACACTGCTCTTATGCACTATGCTAATTCTACTGACCTTGTGTTACGATCCCTACAACTACTCTGCACTCTGTCCACTTGTTGTTCTCGAAACCTGATCGTGTAGCACTTAGCATTTTTGTAGTTACTCCAATATTGATGTTATGCGATGATAAACGCCGGTGCTAAATGACTCATTGTGTGTCTGTAGTGTGCGTCTTTAGAGCTTCTGAAGCCTACTATGACGAATGACGAAAAGCCTCCTGGTGAGGGGCCCCCATGCACCTCAGGTAAGTGTGTGTGTGTGTGTGTGTGTGTGCGTGTGCGCGTGTCTGTGTGTGTGTGCGTGCGTGCGTTTGTTGATTCAGTAGTTATTATTCCAGAGGTGTTTATGTGTGCATGTACAGGGAACGCCTGAATCTTCATCAACAGTTGATGATTGTTACGTGTTGTGGGAGCAACCACTTCCTCTTCTTGTTCGTCTTCTGGTGTATTTGCACCACCCATCAAAATTAAAAGCGCGTGGTCTCTAGAGCCCTCCGTCAGCTCTGGGCTATTGTAGAAACATGCCCGGTGCAACATGGCGGGCTCTGTGGAACAGGACCCGCTCCCTATGTGGATATAAAGGGCTCATTCTCAGGTGGCGAAAACACAATGGTATATTCTTATTTTCATGAGATGATACACTAATTTAAACATACTTGATGAAATATTATATTTCATTTCTGCCAAGTCCAAAAGTTCAAAAGTTGTCGTGGTTCTGAACAGATGCATGAATTTCCATTGTATGGGAGCTTAAATGTGGTATAATTTATACAACACAAAATACATGTTTGAGTTGAAGAAGATACAGTGAGATAATACTTTATTGACGGGAAATTCGGGTTGATCGAAGCTTAGTAAAAAAAGAGCTTCAATTGAACTACGCCCTTTGCCGTCCATGAAGGATGATTGAGGCACAGCAGCGTGGCATTTAAATTTCCTGTTGAATAGAATTAAAGACGAGACTGTTGTCTTAACAGCCTGGCTGTTAACCTAATGAGTTATTAGAGTGTGCTAAATACATCTCAAATAACAGGGAGGGTCATTGTGTTGAAGGGTTTTATTCTCACAGATGGATTAAACAGAGCTTGAGAGCATCTCTGTTTATTCTTGTTCATTGATGTATCTTGGGGATATAGGCATTCCTCTGGCTCCTCGGCCATCACTCTTATTGATTCACCATTGATTGATTTTGCCCTTATTCCCTATGTTGTGTGGCCCTTTCCAATTTCACCTCTTCTTCTCCATCTGTATCTACATCTTTTCTACATCTATTTTGCTTTTTAAATGTTATGTTGTTGATGTTCTTTTTGTTTCTTTTTTGCAGGCCATTTGACTAAAGGAGAGATGGAGGCGGAGCACACAGACACAGAGCCCCACCTCTCTGGGAAGATGCAACCAATCACATCCTCTGCAGGAAGGGATCATTTAGATGGCGAGCGTCTGACAGCTGGAGAGGAGAGCGCTGGAACAAGCAATGAAAAGGAAGGGGGAGCGGTTCACACGGCTCCACCTATTACAGCAGGAAGTGGGATCCCCCCCGCCGCCGGTGGAGAAATGGACCGGTCCAAACCTGCAGAGAGGCTGGGTGTGGAGGGAGAGGCAACACAGGAGGACAGAGAGGAGCAGAGGGAAACATGGGAGTCTCGAGAGGATGCACATGCTCTGGAGATGGAGGATAAGGGGGGAGGAGGAGAGGAGCACGAGCAGGCGGAGGAGGTGGAGCAGGAGGAAGAAGAGGAGGAGGAGGGTGCAGAAGCTGTCCCTGAGGAGACAGAGTTGAGGGGGATAGAGGAGTTGGTACCACTGCTGCAGCATGAAGCTGTTGCTGAGGACAACCAGTGGGAGGTGACCCAGCTGTGCCTTAACTCCCAGGTTAGTCTCTGAATAGACTGACACCCTGCATGCTGGCTACATGACTTGGCTGACCATTAGTAAATAGTAAATGGCATATGTAAATATGCATATCTTGCATAACAATGTTCATTTAGCAACAGTTTTTAACTTTCATTTAATTTGGTACAGTGCAATGCACTGTTGTTTTGTTTACCTATGGTTAATGTGTAATGCTGTTGTCAGTGTTTTCTGATGCATAACATTGTTCTTCTCCCACAGCCGGTGGAGGAGGATGGAGCCCAGCTACAGCAGGAGGTAAACCGGAAGCAGGAGGAGCACGTTGACGAGCAGGATTATGGACCAGGCATCATCAAAGAAACATACCATCTAGATGACCAGGCTAAACTCATCACTGTAGAGGAGGTGTGTGTTTAACTTAATGTGTAGCTATGTTAATGTATTAATTTAAATGTTTTAATAATTCACTAATTTCAATAACACTTAATTAATAATTAATAAATAATAAATAATTACTTAATAATTACTACTACTGCTGCTGCTGCTGCTGCTGCTGCTGCTACTACTAAATAATACAACTTTATATAGTACCTTTCAGCACAAGTGACAAGACAGGAAAATGACTAATAGTTGGCAATGAATGGAATAAAACTTAAATGGTTATTCTTATTATTCTACATTGTGCAAACGATGAGTTTGACCTCTTTGTTAGTTGGAGCGTCACCACCATGATAGTGGAAGCCTATGACTAGGCTAGGCTAATGTAGAGTCAATGAGCTTCTGCAGCTGCAGCAGTGTAATGACATTGCCTGGCCAATATAACTCAGAGAATGGATTTTTTTTTTCATTCTCCCGATATGAAAGCCTGTTTGACATGTTGGATTGATTTTAATCCAGAGGATGGAGCAGAACAGGGTGTCACGTCACGCTAGTTGTTTAGCATTGTTTAGCTTTGTTGGCTTATCACCAGGCCTTGGCGATGTCATCCACTAAGGCCTGTTATTGTTTCTGTTACCGTCAGCCTCTCATAGCAGCCGCCAACACCCTGCGGTGAGACCAGTCGTCAACTCAAGTGAACGGGGGAAATGAATTATTATGGCTCATTAATAATGAAAATAAGATGGCCACCTACAACTTTGTTTGGACGTGAGAGCGGAAAAGGGTGTGTGTGTGCGTGTGTGTGTGAGAGAGAGGGGGAGAGAGGCAGGGGGAGAATGAGGAGTAGAAGCTGCCACTTAGCCGGGGTGGCGCTCCATTTGGCCTGTCAGCTGTTCATCCGCAGTGCTTCCCCCCGGGGGGTCCCGTCTGTATTTCCGTTTTATGGTTTAGATGGTAGTTTAAAAGGCTGTGTTGCTATCTGTCCATTCTCCCCTCTCTTAACCTGCTCTCGGCTCCTTCCTCTCTCGCGTCCTTCTTTTTGGAGAGGGGGAGGGGCCACGTAGATGCTATTCCACTCGATATTTCCTCTTTCCATGTTGCATCTTTCCTCTTTCCATTTTCCACCATTGGTTTCCTTTTTTTTTAGTTTTTGCATCCTTCATGTAAGATCAGACATGTCGGGCATGATTCAAGCAGCGGCTATATCAATACTCCAGCAGAATAACTATTGCTCCTTATCAAGACCCCACTACATTGTTGACATTCTTCTACGATATGAAACAGCGAAACTCTGTCCGTCTCTGTATTCTTCTGAGAAATTAGATTAGATTAGTACAGAGAAAACACAGTGACGCAGCTCTTAGTCACTCTGAAGATAGGAGAGGTTTTTTAATCTTTCAGCATACGTACATTTGTAACTGTTTATAGTTGTTTTGATTTGAGCATTTTGATTTGTCTATATTTTCCATTCAAAATACATGTACTAGTCTTGCGTTGGTATGAAATAAGGTGTTGAAGGTACACTATTTACACTACTGTATTATACCATTTAAGGTACACGATGTGTGTACAAAGGAACAACTGATCCAATTCAAAACACAGCGTGGCTTGGTTCTGGTGTTGTCACTAGTTAATCAGTGATCCTACTGGTCTATTTCTGTCGCTACGGAAACACTATTTAGCTATGCAAACATGTGAACAGAAACAGACCCACGTCAACGCATGTGGCCCAGATTGAACAGGACAGATTACCGAGTGTGCCCTTGAATACGAAGTATTATTGATGAGATATAGACTTTTGCTCTTTAGCGACATCTGGTGGACATACGTTACATGTCCTACGCTGGTAATCGTTAACCCTACAAATGACATTCATGGCATTGTGCGTGCGTTGGATATGGATATTGGATATGACATTTACCGGGCTGCCCTACTGCTGTGCATGTGGCGACAAATGACCAAAGATGTTTTTCGTCTTCTTCTTTCCTTCAGGTGATGCCTGCCTGTGGCCTGGTCTCCATACTGAAGAAGCGCAGTGTGTGTGTGTCTGCAGGCTCTGTGTCCGCCAAAGCTCCTGCTAAGAGACGCGTGCGTTTCAAAGTTGCCGACGGATATGATCAAGGTCGGCTGTCTTAAGATGCATTACACACACACGCATTCCTGCTCAACTTTAGCCCACAGGAAAAAAAATGTTTTGTATTGTTTCAAATAAATTCATATGACTTTAAGTACTTATCTTTTTTTTTCTTTTTTTTGTTCCGTCCATTTCCCCTCCTCCCTTATTCTTTCCCGCTCTTTCCCCAGAGGTCGGAGGAGGGGACTCGTGCCTGCTTCTCTTCCTGCTTTGCCTCGTTACCGTGGTGATCAGCATCGGAGGGACCGCCCTCTACTGTGCCCTGGGCGACGCCAACTCCACCGTCTGTCAGGACTTCTCCCGTAACGCCGACTTCTACGTGGGCCAGATGCAGCGTGGCATCTCCCACTTACAGCACTGGCTGGCGCCCGGCTCGTAGCAGACGGCCGAAAGAGAAGAGGTGTGGAGCGCTCAACGCTCACGGTCCCTCTTTAACTTAAAGTAAATGGCCTGTAATATGCAGACAAACACACACACATATAAGAAACAAACAATTGTAGACACTTACTTGAAGGGAAATAATCCCATACGACACTGACTCACTGGTCATGAGATTCGACGTTCAAGATGTCGTCAAGCTGCCTTGTCATTGTGTTGTTTAGCAAAGCGACACAAACACTACACAACTTCAGTGCTGCACACATTGTGTGTCTGAAGCCAACAGAACTCCATGAACTCCACCACACAGACAGGAAAGAGACTGGCGGCCATCTTGCCTGTGGTGTGTTTATATATATTTTTAAGTCTTATCTGAAATGAACTGAAAAAAAAAAAGTCTGAATGTTATTATTGCTCGAATAATTTGACTTGTAATCTTTTACTTTTGCATTGGGTCAGCTGTTGGGTGTTCATGTAGTGACCTAAACAGGGACAGTTTTCACTGATAAGGTCTGAATCAAAATGTCTGGTTAGATTTGTATCTCGGGGGGGGGGAGAATGTGACCGTCGGTCACTATGCTGTCATTTATCACAACTGACTCACAAACTCACTGACTCAATTGATTATGTTGTCAACTCTCCTTTCCTCATCCTCATTTAGCATATATGCAGCAAAACCTACGGCATGAAGTCACTGTTCCATGGCAATTATCTGGCTATAGATTGTAGAGGGAAGTTGCCTGATATGGGCCTTACCACATCTGGTTAGATTGCCCATTGTATGAGAAGATGAAATAATCATGTAAAGTGAATATTTTTTTGGCCGTTCATTGCGAACTACGCTAACTTTTAGGCACATCTAGCTGGCAGATATGTTACTGTTAGAATTACAAAAATGTACCTGCCTATTTCTCTTAATTTGATTTCACTTGGTAATACTACAAACATGAAGATTTCTGCATTCAAATCAATTTAGTCACTTTAGTCTCTTATCAGTTCATCACGTAAAGCTTGGTTAACCAATATTACATACAATATATGATTGAGCAACAACAACATTTGAAAAACGTGTTGGTTTTTAATAGATTACATTTAGGCATGACTCCAATTATTTATCAGACCCACCTTAGCATAAACCCCTACTGCTATTACCACTGTTCAGTGTGTACAGTTAACCTTGTGTCATAGAATAGTTAATATAATAATTTTCATTACATTTGAATGCAGAATTGTCCAATTTTTCCCAGTTGATCCCTCCTGACAAAATACATGAATGCAGTAGTCGTGTCATATGAGTGACACAGAGGGAAATGTTTTTCACCATCTGTGCATTTTTAACATCTTAAAAAAAACGTTTTTAATGACCAAATATTTGTTGGAGGTACATGTCTCTTTTTTTTGTGTTTTAGTTTGCACATGTCTTCTGGCTGGTTCAGATGACCATCACTTAAAAAATCATACCTCTTAGGATTTTGGATAATTTTAACTATTTATGTCACTAGGCCAGATGGAATATTAAATGTAACTGGTTTAAAAAGGGGAAAATGCATTTGCTTGTATAGCTATTTAATCCTTTATCCTTTAATAGGTTGTTTATATTTTAATTTGTTCTCATCCTTGTGGTTAAGGGGACATTAAAAAAGCAATATTTTTGTTGAGTTAATTCTTAAAACTAATTTCCTTCATCATGGGTAATTTGTCTTTAAAAAAAACGTGGAAAAACATCATCGGAAAGAAACGTATTTCTTCTGAGGTTGTGGTTGTCGTTACTTTGCACTATTGCCATTCGCATCATTTTGGACGCTCTTAAGTTAGAATGTCAAACTCAGATGATTTAATAGAGGAATAAACTTGATATTTGATGAATTAACACCTGTTTGTTTTCCCTTGTTCGTTTTTTGTGTCGCCAATTAAAATGTATTACGTTTTACAGTTTTAACAATTCGTTTTTACTCCTCATCACCTCTAAAGTTGCATTTTTATTCACATTCCTATGCAATGAATGCAACCAAAGCCTGATTCTGGAAGAGCCTACAGATCAGGTTGTTTGGGGGAACATACTGAACGATACGTAAATCACACAGCTAACATTCACGTGATCAGCAGTTATTTATATTGGCCAAAACGCTGGCCTAAGTAGGCCTAGGCTACAAGTGAAATAATTAATGAAATAATACTATTGTTGAAACTTGAAAAGAAGATGGAAACCTTTTAGGACAAAACGTGGAAGTCATTCTTATGCAAGTGTACTTGTATGTAATAAATAATTTACAGTTTCTGCAAACAAACTCTTATCAACTGAATCAACTTCAAAGAGATGTTACTAGTGCCACCTGAATTCCCAGCCAGGTCATTGGCTAAGGCTGCTGCTGATTTGTTTCAATGGAACGACAGTCAGTATTTATTTGTATTAGACTACTTCTCTTGCTTCATATAAGTGGCTATGGCTTAACTAACATCAACAACTTCAGCAGCAGTTGAACACTTAAAATCCATATTCGCCATCTCCAGGTATGGCATAGCATCCGAAGTCATGACAGATACGCTCAGAGTACCTCATGGCTTACAGAGACACTCCTCTAGCCAACGGGCACAGTCCAGCTGAGCTATCAGCTGACAGCTCCTGCTATCAGCTCCATCATCCCTACACCCAACACGGACTGACAAAACAGGTCCGGGTCGAGCAGAGCCAGGGCCAGATCAGCCATGCAGTCCTGAGCCAGTGAGGCACTAGCCTACGAGAGAGAGGAGAGTTCCTGGGTACCTGGATGACTGAGGTGCTCCTGGTGCTCCTGGAGAGTTTGTGAGTAACTGCAGTAACCAATTTCCCTCCGGGGATCAATAAAGTACTTCTGATTCTGGTTCTGATTCTGAAACTGTGTTTACCCCCACACTCAGTAGAAGGATTAGGCAGTCAACCCCAACTTCTTAGTTCAGGTAAACACAGTTATAAGTGTAAACGAAACCCACAGTGTTTATTTAGTCTTTATTCAGTTTTAATAAAATAAAAATAAAATGTTTTGTTACCAACAAATAAGTAGCCTAATATTAATAACATAACATCAAGTACTTTAATTGGTTCAAAGTTACATTACGTACGTATACAGATGAAAATGTTTAAAAGTAAATAACAATGAATTTATGGAGAAATTGTAATTGTTACGGTACTCACTGTACTCAGAAAGGGGGACGTGGTGGTAATAGGATTGTCATACAGCATGTATGCAATACCTTGACTCCTCCTAGTGGCGAAACTAGGGAGGGGCGTTAAGCCAGCTGTCGGTGTACTGACCATCCTTGGCAGCACACCACAGTACTACAGTACTAATAGTACAACCACAAGAATAAAAAAAAAAAAGTAAGACGTAGTTAAATGTACATACTCAGAAATTATATATTTCTGAGTATATA
>OMNO01021559.1:0-14811 GCA_900303215.1 Trachyrincus scabrus | reverse complement strand
GGGGGGGGCGACGGGTGTGTGCGGGGGCGTTACCGGTCATGGCCATGCCGCTGCGCCGGGCTCTGTTCTCATCCTGGCTCAGCTGACGGTGCAGTTTGGACTTGGTGACGGCGGCCGCCGCGGGGGACAGGTCCGGGTTGCTCAGCTTCCTGAAGAGGAGGGGCGGGGGGACGACAAACTCCTTCTGGAGAGAGGACCGGAAGAGCAGAAGAGCGGAGGACAGAGGGAAACGGTGGAGAGAAAGGAGAAGAAATGAGTCCAATGTGTGATTAATTAGACATTGCACATGCTCAGTGTCATCAAGATGATAATAACCTAAAAGCAAAATAACCAAACCAAATAATAATCAATCAACAATATAAATACTAGGGCGGTACCCTAAAAGTCCACCAGTTGAATCGTCGCTCAGAGAACCCCGAGTCGACTCGATATATTTCAGTCAATTATTTAAATTGACCAAATCATCGAATAATCAATTGAACTGGCGAATCGGAGTAGACTTTGAAAATTCCGAGTCGGTACAGCCCTAATAAATACACACGGCTTCCTATTCAGAGGCAGCCGAGTGGCCCCAACAAAGTTGTAAACATCACGGTAGTACAGACACAAAACACCACGTACAGATCTGAAACATTACGATGCCAAGCAAAAGATTGACTGAACTGAATTATCCGAGTGCATTGTAATGTGTACCAGCTGAAATAGTGGTAAAAAAAGGAAAGCCGGGCAGCTCCGGTCCATGTGGAAACAGGGCTGAGCTTTCATTTCATTATGGGGGATACAGTTCAGCATTAACATCAACATTAGTGCTACAAGTCACAGCAAAGACATCATTGAAATTAACAGTAAGAATAACAAAACAGTCAAAACAAAATACAGTGTTGCCATTGCAAAAACAACCAAACACACCCGCAAACGGATAGAAGCACGCACACACGCTGTGTGTGGGGGGGTTTGGATTCAGCGAATTTGGAAACATCTGTAGTTGCCATGGAAACAAGGACAGCGCAAGGTCATTTGCTCCCTCTTGAAGGAACGTCGATGCTTTGGAGGGTATTTTTTCCAGAAACATCTGTTTAAACTTCGGCTCACTCACTAACTTTCTTCAAATACGCCACATTTTATTGCAGCTCCTTTGACAAATGTATGAATTTTGCATACAACCACACACCTAGGCCAATAGAAAGGTCACTATCAGTATGCCGTCACTGGAGAAACACTCAGTCAAAGTCAAAGTCAAAGTGTTTTATTGATCACTTGCACAGTATAACACAGGGTTATTCTACACAGTGAAGTTCTTGTGACATGGCAAGCTCACAATACGTAGAAGAGTCACAAGTAGGGGCAAAAAGTGCACAAAAAATATAAAGAAATATACATAATAAAAATAAAAATAAACAAACACTAGCATTATAAGTATTAAGTATTATCCAATCCCTAACAGGATTGTCATGTGATCAGAGGGACGGACGGAGGGGCAGAGGGTGTCCTCTGTCCTCCCCGAGAGCTTTACAGAGCACAGAACCTGTGGTCACACCGAGGGAACATTGTAGCTTTTGAATATTTTTTTTTTAGTTACACTTTTTAAGCGATGTTTGGGATTGTAACTACAAGCCACCACGATGCATGCTGGAATTATTTTCCAACACAAGAGAGACGCTATTTGGGTTTCCCCATGAGGCTGTAACCTACAGAGGAAGGAGCCAGCCAAGTAAAATGAAGCAGGGGAAATAGTAGGCCAGTTCAAATATATCTTATTCACCTGCGTGGTGCACTGAGGAAAAGCCCATTATGAGAGTTCACGCCGGCCGGTAATTACGTAAACCGGTAAAACATTTAAGCAATGTCAGTGATGTGTGCTGCATCATTTCTAACCTGTTCTAATATTGGACCAGATCCCTTCTTTTCAGTGGCTGTCGCAATAGCTCATTAAGTAGCCATTAAATATCCTGGCACGACATCGAAACAGACAGTGAGGCTCTTCTCTTCTGTGTCAGGGATATAGTCGTACAGTCAACTTCAATAAAAGGTAGGAATACCGCTTGTCAAAGCTTGATGATCATTTCAATCCATGCCGAAAAATGTTTTAAAACTTTATAGGCCTAGTGCCTACACAATAAACTGCCAGTTGAGGCATAGGCAATGAAGTATCCTTCATGAAAAACACACATTCTGTATTCTGTAAATGTTTTTCATTAGTTGATCATAATATTAATGTGCATGCTTTTCTGCATCCACATTAATGTGCAATTCTAACACAGACTCATACTTTTACACACACACACACACACACACACACACACACAGTATAGTTCAGTATACAGCACGTATCCATAAACGATCTGCAAATGCGGAACAGCAAGTGTGCCAAGACAATAAAAAAAACTAAAGGAGACTAAGTGTCCCGTTGACAGAAGCAGTCGGTAGCTGGCTCCAAGACAGGGCGTGCGTGACATTAATGAACGGATCTAGACATTCTGCGGGATTTAGAATTAATCCATGGGTTCGGTTGCTGAACGGTACACAAAGAAAGTATCAAGAGAGACGCTATGTGTTAATTCTGTCTTCTTCTTTTTTTTTTGATGAAAGATGAAAAATTGTGCAATATAAACACCGCATAACCACATTGACGAGTGATGAGCCTACACCTAGTCCCATTCATGAGACTGCGTCATATCTACCCACATCCAGTCATGCACCAAGGAACGATCAGGGCTTGCACAGCCAAGAAAGAAGTGAAAACAGGGGTTCCATCATGGCCTCTGCTTCCCCTGTGTTCCCTCCCCCACTTCCATCTCACGTCCCTCTGGAGCGTTTCTGTTCCTGCAGCGCTGCATCGGAGCCCAGCAGTCATCTTGTGCCTCGAGAGTCCCTTTGCTCACGTAATGTAATAAGCACGCGTAATCAATCACGTCTGTCATCAAATTGACAGGATTACCTTAAGCTCGCGTCTCACAACGCACGCATACCCACTAGGGCTGGGGGATATGGAAACATTTATTATCACGATAATTATGGGGAATTTTACACAATATATAACTATCACGATGTGCTTATGAATTCACATATGAGTCACATATGAGTCACTACCTCAAGTATGAGTCATTACTCAGGGAAAACTAGTTAAAAAAAACTAGAAAAGTAGATACTATAAAACCGGGTATCACAATAGGTCGATATCTTCATTTCATGACGATACAAACGGTAATACTGAAAAAAATTGCCCAGCCTTAACACATGTGCAAAATCTCTTCCAAAATCACAAAAAGGCGTTTGTCGCTTTATCCATCTACTATCTGCAGTGTGAACACACTTTGACTCTCCTGCTTTGTCTGACAAAAAACACTCAGGCCAAGAGACTTGTGAGGGAACTACACTTCTGCTTGTCAGCAAAGTACATGCAGTGGCACACGCACACAAGCAGCTCCGGATTACACTACGTCGATGCAGCACACAGCAACAAGAAAAAAAAACCCACAAATAAACACTCTCACTCAATCCTCTGATGTGGTGCAGCTGGCAGCGATGAAGCAACGGAGATCCAAAGTGTGATTTGGAATCTCTCTCTTAGCCCCAGACTGTTGTTGTGGATGAAATGAGCCAAGCGTTAGGGGAAGTGCAACGATATTGCCTTGGCTTGGCCCGCTGCTGATATATTAAAAAGTGCAGAAGGAGCTCATGAAAAGACAAAAAGAGGAGGGGGGGGTGGGTTTATAGATAGCATGAGATGTGCTGGTCTAGCAGGAGGATCACACATTGATCCTGGTGTGTGTGTGTGTGTGTGTGTGTGTGTGTGTGTGTGTGTGTGTGCGGTTAATCTGAGCTTTAGAAGATGGACACCCGCTGTAGGGGCTAACCACCACCTTCTCAGTTGTCTGGTGTACCCTGGCACCGACTACACTCACCAGTACAGCCTGTACCCACTGCCTCCCCACCCCATAAGCCAAGAGGAGCAGCACACACGGAGGATAAAACAAATGACTCAAGAGTTGGCGTCCTGACCTCCATTTCTCCAAAGCAGAAGAGAACATCTTTCGGATAGTGTTCGCGGGTGTGAATTTGTTTGACATGAAATATGAACCCCAGCGATGCCTCCTGGGAAATACACAAACTACAGCTACTCCTTGTTCTAGCCTTTTAAGGCACACCGTCTCTCGACTGTTTTCATTCCTTCCTCGACCCCTCCCCGTGTCCTGCTCTGTCCATCTTTCCATGGACCCTCTCTTCTCAGCTGCACTCTGAGTCAATGCTCCCGACGAGCTTTAGCTCTTGCTCCTCCGTACAAAGCAATCGTTTGTGTGCAAGCCTCGGACACACAGGTGTGTCCGTGGCTGCTGGGCTTATCTATTGTCACATGCAGACAGAGCTTCTCCTACTCGCTCCTCCTGGACCCCCAGGGGCCCCTCCGCGCTTTGTGTTTTTAATTATACACATTATACATCCCATCTATCCCATATCGTCCCTCTTTCAATCCTTATTCACAGTCGGGATGTTTGCGACTAGTCTGTTAAGGGCTTTTTTTTCTCTCTTTCTGAGAAAAGCATTTCTGCCGATATATAAATCGCAGAAGCAATGCATGCACTAATGCTAGAAATATGCACATAAAAATTAGACCACGCTTTCAATAGGCCTAACCAATGTTAAACAACGTGTAGTTTGCCAATACATCCCAATCATGAGTTAATTAGTTTAATTTAATCTGGTTCACAATTCTCAAAAGCGCTCTTCACACCAGTCAGTAACTGCGGTCATGTCAGGTGCGCTGCCGTTCGCGATCAGTTGATCTTTGCATGACTTCACAGGCCTACCTGTTTTAACTAGATACAGAATAATAACCATGGACGTATGAACGAGCTCGTGCTCCCGCTGAAGGACTGAAGCTCTGAAGCTCCGCACACACGGCAGCACAGCACAGTGAAGGAACCACGATCGGCCGGATTATATTTTAGGCCTACTGAGTTTGAGTGAACGGCTTGATCACTCAGTAAGCGGAATGATAAAATAAGAGAAAAAAGAACCGCGATCATTGTTATCAGGTCAAAGCTGGACGACTCCTAACTGTTTTGCCTCCCCTACCTAACAGTTGAACTGGTGCGATGCGGAACACATTCTCCACATGAGAGCCGGCTGCAACAGGCCTAATGCACGTCGCAAAATGTCACACTTTTCAGCCTAATTTAAAATAGGATTTCGTTATGAAAACATTACATTAAGATTGTAGATTGTAATGTGCGCAATTGTGACTGATTTCTAGGTATTTTCTTTCTTTCTTTGACTAGTCGTTTACGAGACAAAAATTATTCGTCGGGAACATCCCTAATTTCAGGTTGATATTATTGGTACATCCAGGCAGGAAATGCCTGTTTTCTTCTTCCAGTCTCACTTGTAAAAAAACTAAAAACACGGTATGACGGTGATGGGAAGGGGTCCAGCAGTCAGATAGAAATCCCGTCAGAGCAGGGGGGCTGTGGTCTGGGGGCTATGGCTGCTTCGCTCTCGGCCTGTGCAAAACTGTTACATCAGGGAGAACCGTCACATGCATGTCTGTGCAAGAATCTGATTGCATCATACATATTTCCTGTCTTGCAGAACAGAGTGTTTTTGTCTTCGTAGTGCTATGTCAGGGGTTGACCGTGTGCAGCCGTGTGTCTGTGTGTGTGTGTGTGTGTGTGTGTGTGTTCAAGTAGCTGTAAATGGCCTATTAAAAGTCCTGATGTATTCCAGCTGTGAAACACTTTAGAGCTCAAGCAAGGTGTCCACAGCAAAGAGAGAAAGAGAAAGCGAGGGAGAGAAAGAGAATGCGAGTGAGCCAGATTGACGTTGGGGGTTGAGGGAGAGAAGTAGGAGGAAGAGAGAGAGGGAGAAAAAGAAACACGGGCTAGTTGAGGCCAACAGGACCGTGTGGTTGTGGCTGTGTGGCTTGTGGAAAAGTGTTTGTCCACACGCGAGGCTACCATTCCCAAAACATCAGGGCTCAGACTGCACTGCAACAGTGGCCACATGACAGGGCTCATGAAATGTTTTAATGAGGCCTGTGTGCCACATTCAAAACAGAAAGAAAAACTCTTTTCGCATGTGTGTGTGGGATGAGGAAATAAATGTTTTGGTTTTATTGTTGGCGAATGACATGCATGGGCAAACCATCGGTCAAATATAATGGTCAAAAATACATTTGGCTGCCAAAAATGTGTTTTATGTTCACCACGCATTACGTCACAGTGAACGTGAAATTGCATCCCCTCTCGAAGTGGCCTTTTGGCCGACGTCAAATAACTCTTCAGTGCGAGAGAGAGAGAGAGAGAGAGAGAGAGAGAGAGAGAGAAAGAGAGAAGAAAAACAGTGGGCCTATTCACTGGTCACACTGTACATTTCATCAGTCCATCACCAATGTGTGAACTACAAGTCATAAACCAACTCACTAGGTTGAAATACCTCGGCCAATGGCTTCAGGCCATTTCCAGATGAGAACCAATCAGTGTCTTCATCCCAGTGTGTTTCCAGATCTGACCACTGCTCTTCGGATGAAGAGGGCTTTGGCTCGGTTTTTTTTTTATTTATTTTTTTTTTTTACATCTTTGGCACACAAGACATCATTTACAGAATACAATTTACTGTGAACCCCTATGACCCTCCAGCTCAAGCCTGTTACGTACAAGTGAGCTTGCATATGTGTGATCTCCTATGTCACACGGTATCTTGAAACAGCCTTTTAAAATAGATTACAAGGGATTTATCAAGTCAATGAATCCAGAGGAGACACCCTAAACCTGGGAAAGTGTGTCAATCAGTCAATCAATGTCCGGACTCCTGAAAAACAATCAAGAGGTTGCGAGTGTGTGTGTGTGTGTTTCTAGTAATCTGCTGAAAATTCACACACAACACCTCATTAGTTGAGGGTTATGGGAGGACAGATGGAAAACAGTGGTATGATATTACAGAGTGAGAAGAGAATGGGAGGAAGGTAAAATGGAGGTATCAAGAGACAGATTGATGTAGTATGACAGAAGAGGTAACAGATACCTCCCTGCCCAGCATGTCACTTCCCATGGGGAAGTATAACAGGATAAACAATGTACACGACTGACATACTCAAGTGTTGTTTTATTCTAAACTGTGATTTGCGATTTCATATATTTGATAATATTAGCATGTGAAGTTGACTACACATACATACATAAATTGACGATAAAGAAAACGATTAGAAGAATGTTTATCCAGATTCTCTGTGTCTTCTTTGCATGTGTGCTTGCTTACAGCGTGCTCACTATAGCTCTACACTTCTACCTCGAATCAGCGCGAAGCTGATTAGAGCACGTCTCTTCTTGAACACACAAACATGCAGCATCGACACGGCACCGCACCCACACTAAGATCTGACAGGTCAAGGCCTATGGTTATGACTGGGAGGCCATGTGCTTACGTTCAGCCCATGCAAACAAAAGGAGTGCCAATATATGACATGGAGATGTTCACATAAAAGGCTGTAACTAAGTATTATTTTCTTTGTCGAGTAATCTAATGGATTAGCCCAATCTATGGATTAGTCCATAAAGCGTTATAAATAAGAGTCGAGAAAGACAGCGAGGGAAAGGGAGAAAGATTAAAGAGAGAAAGAAAGAAAAACAGAAACAGAGTAAGATGGATAGGTCTTGGTGGGTGTGTGCTGGTATTGAGGTCAGCCTCAGCAGGCCACCTCGTGCCTCTATCCTCTAATGAACCCGTCCCTCCTGGTGAGTGACCTTCACTGGCTGGCCCAGGCCCACCAGGGGTCAGTATGGGAAAATCAAACAACACAGGACCCCAGCACGGCGAACACCATGGTAGCTGCTGCATTAATTAGAGACGAGACCTGCTGGGGAGGGCTATAAAATGATGGGACAGTTGATGGTCACACCGTTAATGTCACCATACTGCCTTATCACCTTGTGTCTCCACCTGCTCTAAACAAGACTGCGCCGCAGGATGTGGTGAAGACATACAAGCTGTATAAGGGTCCACTCACCCTTATACAGCAAAGTCCCAGAGGCCTAAGCAGACAGACAGATAAACGTGTTTGAGAAAAGTTATATTGTGTCTGTTCAGACATGTAGCATGCATCTCATTGTGTAACCACGTTGCTTATGTCAGAACATGTAAAACATCTGACACACAGAGACCCAGCCTAGTAATCAGCCAATCACATATAGACTAAACAAGGACTTGAGAACACGGATAGGCTTACACTTGCATAAACACTTGCATAGTAAAGTGGCGTTAACATGTGTAATGTGATGTCCCATCTGGGCTTAACATTAACACTTGCATAGACAGAATGTCCAGTGGGACGAATGGATCAGTTGGTCAAGTTACAAGTAAGTACACATATAACACAATCCCTGCTAACAAAAAGGAGGTGATTATGCCATGAGCTACTTCAATGGGAATATTTGACGCATTGGACCCTATAAGTCAGATAAGCTCACATCGGCGGAGCTGAAGCAGAGCTGATGGGAAGCGGATCCTCTTTAAATCCGTTCCATGTTAATCAATGAGCCCGCTTTGCTCATTGGATGCCGGGTTGATGCAGACTCACTGTCACTGCCATCTTTGAGCTTCAGCTTTTATTCACCAATGTGTCCGTTTCTTTAGCTCACTTATTATTTTACTTACTTTTCTGGAAATTGTATGTAGGCCAACTAACATAAGACACAATTTAAGACTAATAACAAAGACAAATGGCATAATTGTTATGCAGTAGTAAAACTTCAAAGAAAATTTGTTTGGCTACAGACGGACAGAAATCGGTATAGCACCAGTGCCAACAATGCAAATGCTTACTCTTTCTTTAACCTTTTAACCTTTTAAACACATATCACAGATGTACTGGATCTGAGGCTCTTCCTGTTGGATATTTCTTTGAGAGACCGTGGGCGCTCCAGCAGAGAATAATTATGAGATTGTTTTGGCATTCCACATCTGGCGAAAAAACACATACTATCCCCATTTGTCTTTTGTCTGGGGGTGGATGTTCCCTCTGGTAGAGAGCTCATGTCATAGACACTGGGGAGAGCTTTTCCCTGATTACTGGCATGACACGCAAAGATATCCAGTCTTCTGGCAGCAGAGGCATGCGGTCTCCCTGTGAGCAGAGATCTTCGGTCTAAAGCAGGAGGAGATCCGATCCACCAACCTCACCCAGAGTTATGGAGCCTGAAAGGCTGCTTACTTGTTCAGAGGTCAAACCTAGCGGCAAGCGGCCTGCCTCCCAATGTGGTCGTCGCAATGCAGCGTGCAAGGCCTTATCTACCAGGGGATCATTTGCATTTAAGTAGCAGCCTTTTGAGCAGTGATGTCTGGGAGGGGGGAATCATTTATTTGCTCAATTGTGGATACTCAGACCTTAGTACACATAATTTAAGAGCAGGTGCTTACAATAATAGGTATATTTGGATGCTACGCTATTGGCCAAAGAGGCTTTTAGGGGACAGACCCTCTAGTCTTGTGCTTTATGAGAGGTGTGCCTAATAAAAGTTTGTTGCAAGGCCCAACATTCCTGCTTGGGGACTTGACACTCTGGGAACACCACAAAATGAACCTTTGGATTCAGTAGGATTAAAGCACCTTGTATAAAAGACTTAGTTTCAGCTATGTGTGTAATATGCTGCAGAACTTATACAACAAACAAATAATCTTTGTGCCAACTGATCCATTCGTTATGCTGCACTAACATTCAGTGTAGTCCTGCCTATGTTCAACAGCACATTTGAGTTTGATTAGATTATCTTTTTTTCATTTTGCTTCTGGGAAGCATTATAAACTCTGTGCCCAGTGAAGCCATTCATAAGATATAGACTGCAATCAGCCAGGCTTTTCCCAAGATGTGACAAACTGTTTGTTTTGCTGAGCCAGTATGGCAGTCAAATTGACTATTGTGAAGCCATCTCCATCTCCAGCTGAGCCTGTCCTCTTACATTTGTGTCGTCATATAAGTTAAATGTTGTGCCTCTTTTAATAACCGACCCTGTGTGTTATGTGGGGACAGAGTCACAGTTCGGTTAAGGATGACTTGCTGTGGCAAATACATCTCATAGATAAGTAAATTGACTTAAAAATGGAAAGTATTTGTATGAACTACATTTTCTCTAAAGACCAGAGCTGAACAGGTACATGACCCAGAGCGGAAAGACAAAAAAAAAAGATCAAACCAAGTGTTACCTGAGAAAAGCCAACTTCACAACAGGGCCCAATCGTAAAATATGTGCACATGTTAAAGGTTTATAGGTTTCAGCAATACAAGATGTGAGCTCAAACAGGATTAGACACTGTCATGGCAAGTTAGACAAAAGTAGCAATATTTTATGTAGGGGGTGTAGGGGGCGATTGGGTCAGCATCGATAACTTCGATGCTGAAAATGCGCTGACGTCAATATTTTTAATCAATGCATGTTTTTTTTATATTTTTTATTGTTTTTATTTCTAAAACGCGATTCGTTCAATTCAATTTGTTATAATACATGTGTTACTTCAATATCATTACGTAATTGCTGCGTTCACATCAGTCGCTTCTGGCTCCCGTCATCGGTCTGCTCCTGTCAATACCTACAGACTTAAAACAAACACTGCGGCTGCAGCAGCAGTCTGCTACCAAAGGGGTTGCGTGTAAAGGTTTGTGTAAAGGTTTTTCAATTAGCAGACAATAAAATGGCCGTTTGTTCGCTGTACAAAATGTCTAATAATAAGGGATTTCACAGCAGCACTACCGCCATGCAAGAACACCTGAAAAGAAAGCATACAGGTGCTATTCTGGAAGGCGGACCGCCAGAAAAGGCAAAAACACCGTGGGCCAATCACACCGCCCACTTTACCATTGTTTTCCTATGATACAGCGCGTCTGTGCTGAGCTGCTTTCTTTTGATGCGCCTTGGGTTTTTTGACCGCGCATAAAAGTAAAAATAATTAAACTTTGGGCACTGGGCGCGGAACAGCCCCGCTTGTCAACGGAAGAGAAGACGTGGTTCTGTGTGATGAAGTGTAGTCTATTCATGTTTATGAAACAAATTACCAACGCGTTATTAGAAGGGAGAGCTTTTGCCAATGTGGCTGCTACATACGCTCATTATTAAAGTCGTCATCACTCGTTTGCCTGCTACCTTAGATTCTCAATGAATGATTGAGTGTTGATTAGAACATGTTTAGAATCTGGGCTTATTCTACGCTGATGAGTGTGTGAGTGTTGGGCTTGTTGGGATGTATACCTTATACCTCAACTAATTACTTTATTCCTGCCATTATGTTAAGCATATGTCTTTGTGTAGGGAATGTCATATATATAACGTTTGAATAATTGTGATCAATATAATTATAGGTTTCAGTTAAAGGAACAAAGGGAATATTGCTATACCTTGTATTACAAGTATTACATATTTAATTCTCCTTTCTATCTCGATCTCTAAAAGGTGGTGGGCTTTGGTAAAGGCGGCTTTCAATGTATTTTCTGCACTATATGTTCTTCAAGAATGACACTCATTTGACGGCCGGTCTTTGCACCACGAGTATACCATGCCAAAACCAAATAACAATTTTCATGGAAGAAGAACATCATGATGCTTTAGTTTAATAGCATCTAATGGTGTATAATGTGGTAAAAGTTCCCAAGCGGAATGCTGCCAAAATGTCAGGTAGCACATCGTAGGTCATTCATGATTATACTCTCCAAGAGCCTAGGCACCCATAACACCATCTGTTTGAAACCTGTTTTCCAGGTGTGTGTGTGTGTGTGTGTGTGTGTGTGTGTGTGTGTGTGTGTGTGTGTGTCGGTTTGCAGTATACTGTTAGTAATTGCGAAACTGATGGGTTGACTAGTACTGACAGAGACAGATGGAGATCTCCCAGACTGCTTTAAGGCCGAGACAAACAGTGTCGGAAGTGTCCTGTTACTTCCTGCAGGGCTGCCCAGATCCTTACCTGGCCTTAACAACACCAAACCCGTTTCTGAACCAATAACTTAACAACAATACGATCTTACACCTTGAACAATTCATAACAATATACCTAAACAAACCAAAATGTGTAAAACTCATGTGAAAGGAAAGAGGGCATAAGTGAGAGAGAAAGGAAAGACGATTAAACGAGGTGAGAGGGGAAAAAAACAGTAAAGCAAGAAAGGGTGCGGAAACAACCACAAAGCATTGTAAGAAAAAGACATTTCGCAAGGCAAGGTGTATTACACCGCCTCAAATATGAAGATAATAAATACACCACCAATGCTTTCCGGTTTATTTAGTGTTTTCCTGTTCTATTTCCTGTTAACATTGTTGAAGAGAATCTAATGAAGAGGATGAACGGAAAGACATGTTAATATTAGTTCTCAATGATTTCTGTATTGCATGCACTTGCCCATGGGGTTGATGCTGGCCGTTCCTGACACAAAAAACAGTTCTTGCAGTAAAAACCTCCAGTCCTGCGGCCAATGGAGCCCTGGAATGGAATCGGTCTTCCTAATTTACTGTGGCATGCTATTACTTACTTTTTCTCACTCAGTCATCGTAATACAGAGCTAGCATGCTATATTATTCCCAGAGGAGATTTGGCCCCACTGGCTGCCAGTATAAATGTGTGGTTTGGCAGGGGGGTCTGTAGGATTAACCATGCACACTGTGTTTTTATTCATAGATGGGTCAATGGAGACAGTTATTGTTTACACAGGTCCTTTTGTTGGCCTACTACGAAATCTGGACAGGTTTATGAAATAAAAAAAGAGAGAATATGAAAAAAACATGAATATAATGCAGAGCTGTTGTTTAGGTTTAGCTCCTTATTGTTTAAGTGAAAAAGGAGAAACATAGAGAGAAGTATACTACACAAAAGTAAAAAAAAACTATCCCACTGTATTGGCCATACATGACCATTTAAGGCTGGGAGGAAGTGCCATGTAATTTAACATTGAGGCAGTATGACCAGTATGACCTGTCCATCGGGGCTAAACAGGGCTAGACCAGACTTGTTCATTGTCTATGTCAATCAAATTCCTCCAAATTTGTGCAGCATGAACACTTGAACAGTTGTGTGTTTTCAAGTAGCTTATCCTTTACAATTCCAAAATGTCTCATTATACGCAACATTTGTGTAGGACCCTGCCAACGCTTCAGTCGGACCAGCTGGTAGATTAGCATTTTTGTCGGTTGGCAACCAAAGGGGTTTGTGTTTACCCAGTCCTCACAGATTAGCTGTCATCCCAATGAGGCACTGTATTCTGTAAGCAGTAAGGAGTCTCTGGAAAGGCAGAGGGCCAGGTTAATACAATGACGTTGAGCAGGCTACTCCAAATCTCACACTATTAGCATAAAAGCTCACAATGTATGCACAGTGTGTATTGCTACCTGGTTACACATGCCAAAATACACAAAGGCAGAGGCACAGACAGACAGACATACATGTATGCTTGGGGTTCATCTGTTGGCAGAATAACACCGTCTCATTTGAAAAACTTGTGTTGTCAAAAGCTGAATGGCAGTTATTTTTTTACTGCATTCCTCAAAAGAATGACAACATGATGCACACACCTCACTCATTGATGGTGGGAGATAGAAAGTGTGTATAGCTGTTCTGAATGGGTTGCTGATAGGCCAACCAATAGAGAGGGAGGAGATGCATGCAGCAGGCAGCAGGTACGATGATAACTACATGGTGGTAACCAGAGAATGAGACTTACTATGAGTAGTATGAACCTAGCATAGCAGCAGCAGCAGCAGAAAAAAATCCATAAACCAGTTCGGGCCAGGAAAATCCTTCCTGTTCAGTCACACAGGGTTAGGGACACAAATAGGGAACATGCAGCTCCCATCCACAGACAGGCAGGCCATGGTAATAATGTATCCCTACTCACTGGCTGCCAGTGGCTAATTCATCCAATCATAAGCTTACCTCATAGACCCATACAAGAGCCACGATGGCCTTTTGCACTAAACAATGTCAGTTCAGACAGAGATTATGGAAAAATGAATAGTTCCACTAAACATGTTGCAATAGGTGTAGGTTTCAACTAAACATGCACAGTATCCATGCATGCATGTATACCATGCATGTGTGCACAGTATCCATGCATGTATACCGTGCATGTGTGCACAGGTTTTTGTTTATCTGCCTTAAGTGTCAAACTCAATTTACCGCACATGATGTAGTCTGCTGGTGAATACACAAGATTGTCAAACAATGGAGCATAAATGTTAGCAGACCCATGGTCATATTTTCCATAACCATATGCATTCCTCTAAGGGCCATGTTTATCAGCTCTTGCAAAAAAATGTTTTATGAAGTTATTAAAAACCAATATAGATTAAATGAAATTGTGTTCTCATTTTGAGGAGCAGCCAACAATTGAACATGGCCTGGTTTTAAAAGAGGTTGTGAACCAGCCTGCTGTTCTGCCAGGGGCTGAGTGCTCTAAACTGAGCAAGTTGCTGTTATTGTGCTATTATTTTTTATTTTAAAATGATGAAATCACCTTTGACTTTGGCCATGTGCTGCACTGTTGACTTTGTGTTTCATTGTAGTCAGCATAAAATATAAATACAATTATTAGTTTTTTGTTTTATCGCATGTGACTTAGCGAAGGTCAAGTTGTGCCAAAAAGTGCTGAAGCAAACATAAGCACCCCAGATGGAACATCACAGATTATGAAGTAAGTATAACACAAAAACAGACAAACACAAAAACAGACTTGATATCTGGTTTCAGGCCCATCTTGAACTCCAAATAGCAAGTAGGACAAGTAAATCACAGGAGGCAAGTAATTCACAGGAGATTAAATTGATAGCTTAGCTTCGATGCTTT
>OMNO01021553.1:0-14208 GCA_900303215.1 Trachyrincus scabrus | reverse complement strand
TTAAAGTCTATGTAATGGCCAGAGACAACGGTTCTCCTCCTCTCAGCAGCAACGTGACTGTGAGTGTCTTCATAACGGATGTAAATGACAACACTCCTCACATACTTTACCCTGCCCCAGAGGGAAACTCCTTCATGACTGAACTGGTACCCAAAGCTGCTCAAGGAGGTTCTCTGGTTTCCAAGGTGATAGCAGTTGATGGAGATTCTGGACAGAACGCCTGGCTGTCCTATCATATCATTAAATCCACTGATCCCGGACTATTTACTATCGGTCTCCACAGTGGGGAGATCAGAACAAAGCGAGACATTACAGAATCTGACAATACAAAACAAAATCTCATTATCGCAGTGAAAGATAATGGTCTGCCATCTTTATCGGCCACCTGTGCGGTGCATTTACTCGTTTCCGATAATTTGGCGGAAGTCCCAGAATTGAAAGATTTGTCTTCTGAGGTCAGCGGCTCCAAACTGACGTCTTATCTGATCATCGCGTTGGTGTCCGTCTCCACCTTTTTCCTCACGTTCATCATCGTGGTGCTGGGCGTGAGGTTTTGTCAGAGTAGGAAGCCCAGACTGTTGTTTGATGGTGCGGTCACCATCCCCGGTGCCTATCTGCCTCCTAATTGCGCGGAGCTGGACGGCATGGGAACGTTACGGAGCACGTGCAACTACGATACTTACCTGACGACGGGATCTAGAACCAGTGACTTCAAGTTCGCCCGGTCTTACAATGACTGCACCCTCCCCGCAGACCACACTTTGAATCAAGTGTCAGCGGATTTTACTGAGGCATTTCAAGACAATGAGGAGGTGGGATGTGAGGTAGGACTCGTTTATCTTTGAACATGATCTGAATATCTGAATGTTTGTCCCTGTTGATTTGATTGTATTGATTCACCTGAAACACCTATGGTATTGATCATGAGCTCAAACTGATTTGAATGCAGGCTACTCAACTGTGTGTTGTTGCAGAGCTCATTGTTGCTGTTTGGACTTCCTAACATGTATCATCATGAGGGAATTTGTATTTTTTAAGTTGTTCGACGTATTTTTAATTATTTTAAATATATTATCACAGCTCCATCCTTCTTCCTCTTTCATGCATAATAATGGTCTAATAATGGTATTAGTTAGTTTGGTTAAATTTTGGTTCAGTATTCGTTTAACCATGTCTTCCTGTATTGAGAGTACATTTTACAGTTACATTTAGTAGTGTTTGAATTACATTTAGGCTCATGAACAACATGAAAAATATAAATTAGCTTTTATAAAATAGCAGTCAGACACTAAATATGTATAAAGTACAATACATGTTGGTGATATAGCAATTGAAATATGAAATTAGGGTGATTTTTTTAATTTTAAATATGCTTATCTTATCTGTGATCTTGAAGAAGGCCAATAGTGAGGAGGGTCATTAGTGCACAAACTAAAGTAATCAATATGTGTGAACACACCCAAATCCTAGCCATAATGTATAGGCCTATCTCCTCAGTGAATGCCACATGGATGATGCGTCTCACAATTCAGGTTCTTACTGGTCAATCACATTACATGTACAGCACTGTTTAGTGCAATATACTCTAAATGCTCATCGTGTCGCTGTTTACCAACGTAGAACAAGATGAAGGAAAATCGAGGACTTCGTCTTTTCTCTCCACCCACACATAACAAAGACAGGCCAACACAGGCCAAGAGGATGCAGTTAACGCTGCGGTAGCTATATATTCGCGTTCTCGGTAATTTGAGCGTTTTTAGTTAGCTTTGGCGTTCCGTTTGTATGATGGGATATAAAAGAGGATTATTTGCAGGCTTTGTCCTCAATTTTGCTTTCATTCTTCCAATAATATATTCTGCGCACGGGGATATAAGCTATACGATCACTGAGGAAATGAAACGAGGAACTGTTATTGGGAATATCGGAAAAGACCTTGGATTAGACGTAAAAGGATTGACCGCTCGAAGGGCTCGTATCGACACGAAAGGAACCATCAAGCCATACTGCGAGATAAGCGGGAATAAAGGGGAGTTGATCGTTGCCGAACGGATAGACAGGGAATCCCTTTGTGGCAAGAAACCCTCATGCGTTTTAAAAATGGAGCTTGTATTGGAAGCCCCACTGGAGCTGCATCGCGTCAGTCTTCATGTCCAAGATATAAATGACAATCCCCCGCTATTCAAAAACGACATAATTAAAATGGAAATACGTGAATCGACAGGAAAGGGAGCTCGTTTTTCTTTGGATGGAGCACACGATGCAGATATAGGAGAAAATGCCGTTCAGGGATACGTTTTACAAACAAATGACCATTTTATTTTAAACTTTGAAACAAAGCCAGGCGCACGAAAGCACTGCGAACTAATCTTAGAGAAAGAGTTAGATCGTGAAATCCAACAAGAAATTAAATTGCTTCTCACGGCGGTGGATGGTGGTTCTCCCCAGAGATCAGGTACTGTAGTGATACACGTCACGGTGCTGGATGCTAATGACAACGCCCCGGTGTTTAGTCAGGCCGTTTATAAAGCCAGCATTCCTGAAAACGCCCCTTTAGACACTGTAGTAGTTCTAGTTAGTGCTTCTGATGCAGATGAAGGCGTTAATGGCGAGGTCACATATGGACTGGACCATATTTCAGATAGCAGTAATGTATTTTCTCTAGATCCAAAAAGCGGCGAGGTGCGAGTTATTGGGTCTATAGATTATGAAGAAGAGTCATCATATGAAATTCAAATCAGTGCAAAAGATGGCCTCGGATTAGCATCATACTCCACGTTGATGATTGATGTGACTGATGTCAACGACAACGCACCTGAGATTTATCTGAAATCTCTGACCAATCCCGTTCCGGAGGACGTCCTCACCGGTACCGAGGTGGGAATAGTTAACGTTCACGACGAAGACTCAGACAGTAACCGACAAGTGCGCTGCATGATTGAACAAAGCATACCATTCAAACTGGTACCATCCATTAAAAACTACTATTCTCTCGTAACCACTGACAAACTGGACCGTGAGCTAGTCACCAACTACAATATTACAATCCTTGCCACGGACGAAGGCACGCCACCTTTGACCTCGACCAAGACCTTTCAGTTATCTGTAGCGGATGTCAATGACAACCCGCCGGTGTTTGAGGAACAAGCTTACAAAGCATACGTTTCAGAAAATAACAAACGTGGTTCTACTTTATGTTCGGTTACAGCTCGCGACCCAGACTGGAGACAAAATGGAACTGTGTTTTTTTCTGTTTTACCTGGCGCAATCAACGGTGCCCCGGTTTCTTCGTTTGTGTCAATCAACGGAGACACGGGTGTAATTCAAGTTGTTAAATCGTTTGATTATGAACAGTTCAGGAGCTTTAAATTCGGTGTAAATGCCAGAGACAACGGCTCCCCTCCCCTCAGTAGCAATATGACAGTCAGCGTTTTTATAACCGATCTAAATGACAATCCACCTCAGATACTGTATCCCGCTTCAGAGGGGAACTCTTTAATGACAGAGCTGGTTCCCAAATCAACACACGCAGGTGCTTTGGTCTCAAAGGTGATTGCAGTGGACGCCGACTCTGGACAGAACGCCTGGCTGTCATATAATATCATTAAATCCACTGATCCAGGACTTTTCACTATTGGTCTCCACAGTGGAGAGATCAGGACCCAGCGAGACATTTCCGAGACTGATAACATGAAACACAATCTTATTGTGGCAGTGAAAGATAACGGACAACCCACCCTGTCTGTCACGTGCACCATCCATTTACTGATTTCTGATAATCTGTCTGAGGTTCCGGAACTGAAAGATTTGTCCTATGACGACAACAATTCTCAACTGACATTCTATCTGATAATCGCTCTGGTGCTGGTCTCCATGCTTTTCCTGACTTTCATTATAATTATACTGGGGGTTCGTTTCTGTCACGAGACGAAGCCAAGGATGCTGTTTGACGGCGCAGTCGCAATTCCCGGCGCGTATCTCCCTAATTACGCAGAGGTGGACGGAACAGAGACATTGCGTAGCGCCTACAATTATGACGGTTATCTAACTACAGGGTCTCGAACCAGTGACTTTAAGTTCGTCAGATCCTACAATGACGCCACGCTGCCTGCAGACCTGACGCTGAGGAAAAATGATTTTGGCGATATGTTTGGAGATTCCGAAGGTTCACCAGAGGTAGGACAACAACACGCACTTAATATGTCTAATGTTCACTTTTCTTGATCATATCGTTTTGTGAATGTATAGGCTGTACACATGTATACTTGTTTTGGATAATTGGAGGGAACAAACACGTGTAGGCTAATTATAGTGTTCGTTAGACATGAGTGTGTTTATGTGCAGTCTCATTATAGTGAATCGACATCGAGTTACTCCGGGTTTCTTAATGTCACTCTCCGTGGTGCTGAAGTTTCAGCACATTGTAAGACTATTCCACAATACTCTCCTAATACATAGTAGTGTACCTAATACAAATATATAACAATATTGCCTAAGGGAACAAAACAACATCATGGCTAATAACGTAGCAGGCCTACCTACCTTTTGCATTGTAGTTGTTAACCTATTTTAATAATACGTAATACTACCACTACTAACATGCTTATAATTCTAATTGTATAATAATAATAATAATAATAATAATAATAATAATAATAATCATCATACTAATCATAATCATAATCATAATACATATTTAATAATAATTATAATAATAATCATTATTATATTTGTTTTATTATTGAATTTTTTTTAATATTATTAGTATCATTGGTATTATTATTATTATTATTATTATTATTATTATTATTATTATTGTTGTCAATATTATACATGTACGCTACTGACTATCAAACTATTTGATTTTAATGTGCACATTTATAACAGGCTTATACATATTTTGTGAATATAGTTACTGTACATCTGCAAGAACAAAAATGTACTCTTCGTGTCGCTGTTGACCAGCATAGGAAGGTCGACTCGTATCGCCCCTTGTTCTTTTTTCCTCCAAAAAGAAACGCTTAGACCTGCAGTAATAACGCAATAGAAGACCTCAGTAGTCGATATACAGTTCCGTACGTTTTATTATTTGAGGAAAGCACTGTTTATTGATCGAACTATAGGCGACTTGGTTGGGCATCGAAATGGAAGACAAAGGACTATCTCCGCTGTTGCTGGTCTATGGCCTTGCTCTCTTTATTCAAACGGATATCGCTCATGGCGACCTGAGCTATTCTATTCCAGAGGAAATTAAACGCGGGTCTGTTATTGGAAACATAGCCAAGGATCTCGGGCTCGGGGTGGGCAGACTGTCGTCTCGAAATGCCCGTGTTGATGCTGAAGGGAATCGTAAAATGTACTGTGATCTAAATCTAGCGACCGGGGATTTGATTGCGGCGGAGAGAATTGACAGAGATAGCCTCTGTGGGAAGAAAGCGTCTTGCGTTATAAAGGTGGATCTTGTGTTGGAAAATCCTTTGGAGCTTCAACGTGTCACTTTGCACATTCAAGATGTAAACGACAATTCGCCGCAATTTAAAGCGGAGTCGATCGAGATGGAAATACGTGAGTTAGCAGAGAAAGGCACCCGTTTCTCAATAGAGGAAGCCCATGATGCAGATATAGGCCACAATTCTGTTCAGAAGTACGATCTCCAAAAGAACACAAATTTTGTTTTAGTGGTTGATAACAACAAGGTTGAGCTTGTGCTAGAAAACAAACTAGACCGAGAGAAACAACAAGAAATTAATTTGCTTCTCACGGCACTTGATGGCGGATCTCCTCAGAGATCAGGTACTGTAGTAATACACGTCACTGTGCTAGATGCTAATGATAACGCCCCAGTGTTTAGCCAGGCCGTGTATCAAACGAATTTGCCTGAGAACTCCCCCTTAGATACAGTAGTAGTTGCAGTTAGTGCTACTGATGCCGATGAAGGGATACATGGAGAAGTGACCTATGATTTTGGTCATGTTTCAAATGACGATGAGAAAATATTTTCAATTGATCACAAAAGTGGAGAAATAAAGTTGATTGGTGCAATTGATTATGAAGAAACAAGTAATTATGAACTACGAGTTAAAGCGAAAGATGGTTTAGGGCTAACTTCCTATTGCAAAGTCATCATTGATATCACTGATGTAAATGACAACAGTCCAAGAATATTTCTGAAATCCCTAAATAATCCGCTTCCAGAAGACGTGTCACCTGGCACAGAGGTAGGGATTATAAATGTCCAAGATAGAGACTCTGAAAATAACGGCCAGGTCCAATGCTCCATTCAACAAAATGTTCCTTTTAAGCTGGTTCCCTCCATCAAAAACTACTATTCCCTGGTAACAACGAACCAACTGGATCGTGAAACCACGTCTGATTACAATATCACAATCACTGCCATGGATGAAGGTTATCCGCCTCTTTCCGCCTCTAAAGTCGTCCAGTTGTCCATTGCTGACGTGAATGACAATGCACCTGTGTTTGAAGAAGATTACTACAATGCCTATGTTACTGAGAACAACAAGCAGGGTTCCACGCTCTGTTCTGTTGCTGCTCGTGACCCCGACTGGAGACAAAACGGCACTGTGGTGTACTCTATTCTGACTGGTCAAGTCAACAACTCCCCGGTGTCATCCTATCTGTCCATTAACGGAGACACAGGGGTCATCCACGCTGTGAGGTCATTTGATTATGAACAGTTTAGGAGCTTTACGGTCCAGGTGATGGCACGAGACAACGGTTCTCCTCCTCTCAGCAGCAACGTGACTGTGAGTGTCTTCATAACGGATGTAAATGACAACACTCCTCAGATACTTTACCCTGCCCCAGAGGGAAACTCCTTCATGACTGAACTGGTACCCAGATCAGCTCAGGGAGGTTCTCTCATGTCCAAAGTGATAGCTGTGGACGCAGACTCTGGACAGAACGCCTGGCTGTCCTATCATATCATTAAACCCACTGATCCAGGACTCTTTACTATCGGTCTCCACAGTGGAGAGATCAGGACCCAGCGAGACATTTCTGAATCTGACAACATGAAACAGAACCTCATCGTGGTTGTTAAGGATAATGGACAGCCAGCTCTATCATCCACGTGCACTATGCATGTGCTTATTTTTGATAACCTGGCTGAAGTGCCAGAGCTAAAAGATATAGCTCATGAAGAAAACAGCTCGAGGTTGACGTCACACCTGATCATCTCACTGGTTTCCGTCTCCACCTTTTTCCTGACTTTCATTATTATCATTCTGGGATTGAGGTTTTGTCGGAGGAGAAAGCCCAGACTGTTATTTGATGGAGCGGTTGCTATTCCCAGCTCTTATCTCCCTCCAAACTACGCAGATGTGGACGGCACTGGAACTTTACGCAGCACATATAATTATGATGCGTATTTAACCACTGGATCTAGAACAAGTGACTTTAAATTTGTCACGTCTTACAATGACAACACACTGCCTGCAGACCAGACCCTGAGAAAAACATCATTGGATTTTACTGAGGGATTTGAAGATTCTGATGTGTCTCCCAAGGTAGGACACTCACATTATAAACACACTCATGTCTAACTGATATGGTGCAAATCCTGGCCTACTCTAAATTCTCCTTTCACTAGCTTCATATTTCCACTCTGGGTATCTTAAGATTTAGTCTGTGGTCCATGTTTTGATAGGCCTTGTCTTTATTGTCAGGCAGTTTTCCATACAAATCATAATAATGAATCATAGAAGTTGCATATAAACCGCTCAGTGTAAAATCATAGCACTAACATATATGTGAGTCTTGTTAAATAATGCTCCTTTTATTTTAAGTTTGTGTGTTTGCAGTCTGGTTATGCCTCTTAGTTATGGCTCTTATGTAGCATCTTGGTGTATTTGTTTGAATTTGAACCCCCCATCTTTAGCATTAGTAGGCTTTAGTAATAATAGTACAGTAGCACAGTTGTTTCATTAGAAGACCAGCCTGGTTGTTTTTATACTGCGAGAGTGGAGCAATCAGGGAATCAGCAATGTGTTAAGCTTGTTTCACCTCTACTAGGTGCAAGATGAATGTTTGATGGTTACGTGTGGCTCCTCTTGTGCTTCTGCATCACTAGCTGGTTATGTTACGGATGTGACATCTAGCTTCTTATTCACCTTATGTATTTATTTATTCATTCATGTATTTCATTTGCGAAATTACTTTTAATCAACATAAATAGATTTCTACAAAATTACTTTTAACATTGTAGTGCTCGTTTCTTGCGTGGTTATGTCTTGAATAGCTTGTAATATCGAACGGATGCTCCTAGTGTCGCTGTTTACCGTGGTAGACCTATAAAGAGATCCTCCCTCTCCCTCTTCACATAAGAGAAGCATATCTTTTACCAACAGCAAGGAACACGGTAGATAGATGCGACTTCTCTTAGAATATTATATCATACTACATATTTTAAATAGGACGACCCTATATAATATACTTAGAGAGTTCGTGTTATTTCGTTTCAAGATGGAATGCAATGGATCCTTCTTTGCAGCCTTTGTCTTCTGTATCCTCACACTGCAATCTGCTTATGGAGACATCAGCTATTCTGTACCGGAGGAAATGAAACAAGGAACCATTATCGGAAATATTGCACGAGATCTAGGAATGGATGTACGTACACTTTCGACTCGAAAAGCCCGCATTGACGTTGAGCGAAACCGAAAAAGGTATTGCGAGATAAACATTTCAAAAGGCGAATTGATTGTTGCTGATAGAATTGACAGAGAATCGCTTTGTGGCAAGAAGGCTTCGTGCATAGTGAAACTGGAGCTTGTGTTGGAAAACCCACTTGAGCTACATCGTATTAGTCTTCATATACAAGATATTAATGACAATGAACCGATATTTAAAAAAGATGTTATCAAAATAGAAATCCGAGAATCGACAATCAAAGGAGCTCGCTTTTCATTGGACGAAGCACATGATTCGGATATTGGAGAGAATGCTGTCAAGAGCTACTCTTTACAGATTAATGATCATTTCGTTTTAAATGTTGACACAAAATCTGACGGGCGAAAATATTGCGAATTAGTTTTGGAAAAGGAATTAGATCGTGAAAGTCAGCAGGACATCGAACTACTTCTCTCGGCCCTGGATGGTGGCTCTCCTCAGAGATCAGGCACTGTAGCCATACACGTCACAGTACTGGATGCTAATGATAACGCCCCAGTGTTTAGCGATGACCTCTATAAAGCCAGTCTACCTGAAGACTCTCCTCTTGACGCTGTGGTCGTGACCGTGAGCGCGACAGATGCGGACGAAGGACTTCACGGGGAAGTAGTGTACGAACTCGATCACGTCTCAGGGAACAATAATTTATTTTCCCTTGATCGGAAAACTGGGGAAGTGAGAGTTATTGGGCATTTAGATTATGAGGAAGAGTCTTCATATGAAATTCGAATTAGCGCAAAAGATGGTCTTGGATTGGCATCATACGCAACGTTAATGATTGATGTTACTGATGTGAATGACAACGCGCCTGAGATTTTTCTGAAATCCTTGACTGATTCCATACCAGAAAACGTGCCAACAGGTACGCAGGTTGGCATCTTCAACGTGCAAGATGCGGACTCTGACAATAACCGCCACGTTCGTTGTTACATTCAGCAAAACGTTCCTTTTAATTTGGTTCCATCAATTAAAAACTACTATTCCCTAGTGACTACTGGCGAACTAGACCGTGAACAGTTGTCAAACTACAACATTACAATTACTGCAACTGACGACGGTTCTCCATCTCTATCGTCGTCCAAAAGTTTTGTATTATCTATAGCTGACATAAACGACAATCCACCTGCCTTTGAGAAACAGACGTACAGCGTTTATGTGACGGAAAATAATAAACCTGGCAGTAGTTTATGTTCAGTTTCAGCTCGTGACCCAGACTGGAGACAAAACGGCACAATTATTTTTTCAATTTTGCCTGGTGAGGTGAACGGTATTCCGCTGTCCTCGTATCTAACGGTTAACGGAGACACAGGCGCCATCCAAGCACTGAGGTCGTTTGATTATGAACAGTTTAGAAGCTTTAAGGTCCAAGTAATGGCCAGAGACAACGGGTCTCCGCCTCTTAGCAGCAACGTAACCCTTAGTGTATTCATAAGTGATGTGAACGACAATTCCCCTCAGATACTTTACCCCACGCCGGGTATTAACTCTCTCATGACGGAACTCATTCCCAAATCAGCGCCTGGGGGGTCATTAGTGTCTAAGGTAATAGCCGTCGACTCGGACTCTGGTCAAAACGCGTGGCTGTCTTTTCACATCATCAAATCAACAGACCCAGGACTGTTTGCAATTGGTCTACACAGCGGAGAGATCAGGATGCAGCGGGATGTTTCTGAGAAAGACAGCACTAAACAAAACCTTATTGTGGCAGTGAAGGACAGTGGACAACCCCCTCTTTCAGCCACCTGTTCCATGTACTTGCTTATATCTGATAACCTGGCTGAAGTACCCGAACTGAAAGATATGACCCATGAAGATGGTTCAAAATTAACGTCCTATCTGATCATAGCTCTTGTGTCTGTCTCGACGTTTTTCTTTACTTTCATCATTATTATTCTTGGTGTGCGGTATTGTCGCAGAAGAAAGCCTATGCCGTTGTTTGACAGCGCAGTGGCCATACCCAGCGCGTATCTCCCTCCAAGTTATGGGGAGGTGGACGTCACAGGAACTTTACGCAGCGCTTATAATTATGACGGCTATTTGACAACGGGTTCTAGAACTAGTGACTTCAAGTTTGTAAGTTCTTACAACCAAAACACTTTACCTGCCGACCAGACTCTGCTGAAATCTGCAACCGACTTCGATGAAGCATTCAGTGACTCCGACGGGTCTTCCCAGGTAGGACGTGCCTATAACTAATATTCCTATTGCATTATGATAACATTCTGACTTTTTTACCATACATTTCTTTCTGCAAGTGTCAAGAATGTATTTATAAATATTCTTCTGCAAATGTCAAGAATGTATTTATTAAATTACTATGTTATTATTATTATTATTATTATTTTTTTATTTTTATTTTTATTTTTATTTTTTCGTATTCGATGTTTTCCCGCTGTTTGGCATTAGTTAGGCCTATATTGTGGCGTCACTTACTGTGCTGGCATTACCCAGAATGTCGTGCGGCTGTTACAAATCAATTGGTTTTTCTTCGCTGTGTTAGTTAGTTAGCCTATTTAGTTGAGTTGGTTTGTGTTGTAGTGTGAGCGTCTATTATAAAGCATATCACCTCAATGAATTACTCATCCTCTTATATTAAACGGCAGACGAAAAGTGCAAATAATAGTCCCACCTTATATCAATGTGTATTGTTCTTCAACATATGTTTCGTAATTTAGAAACGGTCGTGAACGTTTTATTTCCAATCAATCATATTCGCCACGGCAATTAATTATGGATATGCCTATAGCTAACCAAATGTCTGTTGCTTGTAGAAGTAGGCACAGTAACTTAATAATAGGCGTACAAGACTGATCTGTGGTACGGAGCGTTTTTTTATCTCTGGTTATTTCTCTGGTGGTTGATCCGTCAGTTGTAACTCGTGTAACGACAGAAAAGTGTCTCACCGTGTCGCTGTTCACCAGCGGAATAATATTACTGGCCTACTAACCACATGACCCTAACTACATTTTTTCGAGGCTTGTTCTTTAGACAGACAGGAGTCTTGGTACGTTTTACCAGCATTATCGGGACTGGATTTTCATGGACAATATCGTTATTGTTTATTTGAGAGGCTTTTAAATCCATTTGCAAATATATATACGGCTCACAACTGGGGTTGTGTCATCATGGTGAACAAAGGATTTGGATTCCTTGGCCTGCTTCGTAGCTTCCTTCTCTTTATCCTGGCGTTGGACTACATTCATGGAGACGTGAATTATTCGATTGTGGAGGAGCACAAACCCGGCTTTGTTATTGGGAATATTGGCAAGGATCTTGGATTAGATGTGAAACGACTCTCGTCTCGAAAGGCACGGATTGATAACGAGGGGAACCGTAAACGCTATTGCGACATTAATAGCTCAGGTGATCTGGTTGTGGCTGAACGAATAGACAGAGAAGAGCTTTGCGGTGATAAGATTATATGTGTTCTTCGGTTCGAATTAGTTTTGGAAGGACCGTTGGAGATGCACCACGTGTCTCTTGAAATCAAAGATATCAATGATAACGCACCTACATTCCCCAAGGACTCGGTAAAGTTAGAGATAAGCGAATCGGCAGTTAAAGGAGCCCGTTTTCCCATCATCGCGGCGAATGACGCAGACATAAAGGAAAACGGTGTGCAAGGCTACACCCTGCAAAGAAATGACCGTTTCCATTTAAAAATCAGTACAAATCAGGATGGCGGTATGTATGGAGAATTAGTCTTGTACAGAGAATTAGACCGCGAGGAACAACAGCAGATGACATTTGTGCTGACAGCGCTCGACGGTGGCTCTCCTCAGAGATCAGGCAGCATTGCTATTCACGTAATTGTGTTGGATGCCAACGATAACGTCCCATTGTTTAGTCAGCCTGTCTATAGAGTTAGTCTGCCTGAAAACTCAGCTCTAGATACAATAGTAGCCGAAGTGATTGCTACTGACGCAGATGAAGGACTAAATGGAGAGGTGTCTTATGAATTTGGTCGTATTTCCGATTTGGCCGCAAAGTTATTTAATCTTAATCAGAAAACGGGCGTGATAAAAGTGCAGGGCTCTATCGATTTTGAAGAAGAAACAACATATGAAATGCGAATAGAAGCAAAGGATGGATATGGCCTCACCTCAAACACAAAAGTTATTATAGATGTCATAGATGTTAATGACAATACACCGATAATATATCTTAAATCACTGACCAATCCAGTACCAGAAAACGTGTCCCCTGGTACTGAAGTAGGCATAATTAATGTGCAGGATAGAGATTCTGAGATTAACAGACAAGTCCAATGCTCAATTCAGCAAAAAGTTCCCTTTAAACTCATTCCCTCGATCAAAAACTATTATACATTGGTCACCACAGAACAGCTGGACCGTGAACTAGTTCCTGAATACAACATTACAGTCACCGTTACCGACAAGGGCTCTCCACCCCTGTCCTCCTCCAAACATATTCACTTAACAGTAAGTGACATAAACGACAACCCACCCGTGTTTAAGGAGCAATCCTACAACGCCTACGTGGTGGAAAACAACACACCTGGCCATGCGTTGTGTTCTGTAGCAGCGCAAGACCCAGACTGGAGACAAAACGGTACAGTAATCTATTCTCTATTACCTGGTGAAGTCAACCGCAGCCCGGTGTTGTCCTATCTGTCCATTAATGGAGACACAGGGGTCATTCACGCTGTGAGGTCGTTTGATTATGAACAGTTTAAGAGCTTTAAAGTCTATGTAATGGCCAGAGACAACGGTTCTCCTCCTCTCAGCAGCAACGTGACTGTGAGTGTCTTCATAACGGATGTAAATGACAACACTCCTCAGATACTTTACCCTGCCCCAGAGGGAAACTCCTTCATGACTGAACTGGTACCCAAAGCTGCTCAAGGAGGTTCTCTGGTTTCCAAGGTGATAGCAGTTGATGGGGACTCTGGACAGAACGCCTGGCTGTCCTATCATATCATTAAATCCACTGAGCCGGGACTTTTCAAAATCGATCTGCACAGTGGGGAGATCAGGACCCAGCGAGACATTTCTGATTCTGACAACATGAAACAGAACATTATAGTAGCTGTGAAGGACAACGGACAGCCCTCCCTCTCTGCTACATGTTCCATGTTTTTACTTCTTTCTGATAACTTGGCTGAAGTACCAGAACTTAAGGACATGGCTTATGAAGACAGCAGTTCTAAATTAACTCTTATCTGATCATCGCGCTGGTATCCGTCTCCACCTTTTTCCTGACTTTCATTATTATCATTCTGGGATTGAGGTTTTGTCGGAGGAGAAAGCCCAGACTGTTATTTGATGGAGCGGTTGCTATTCCCAGCTCTTATCTCCCTCCAAACTACGCAGATGTGGACGGCACTGGAACTTTACGCAGCACATATAATTATGATGCGTATTTAACCACTGGATCTAGAACAAGTGACTTTAAGTTTGTCACGTCTTACAATGACAACACACTGCCTGCAGACCAGACCCTGAGAAAAAATCCAACTGACTTTGAAGAAGTGTTTGGAGACCTTGATTCTTCCCCTGAGGT